>JBBBDQ010000801.1:2210000-2257500 GCA_037127315.1 Ascarosepion bandense
TTCTGAGATTATGGAATTGGTAGCCATAATCTCCCTTTCTTTCTGTTAAACTTTTAACACATCACTCAATAAGTCCTGTGCTTGAAACATAGATAGCACCACTAATAAAAAGTCCATATGATTTTTATGAAGTTCTGTTGAGTAAGGATTAAGAAACAGGACCATTTTGCTAGAAATAAGGAAGAAAGTACTGGATTGCTACGTGCTGTCCGTCATTCAATATGGCAGTGAATGCTGGACAATAACATCAAAGATGAAGGAAAAACTTGAAACAACTGAAATGTGGTTCTCCAGAAGGATGCTGCGAATCTCATGGATCGAGCATGTGAGCAATGATGAGGTCTTGGAAATGATGGAAGCAAAAAGAAAATTAATACTGAGCATCAGGAAGAGACAGCTGAAGTTCCTGGGACATGCAATGAGGAAGGAAGGCTTGGAGAACCTGATACTAACAGGCCAGATAGAGGTAAAAAGAGACAGGAGAATGCAACAGATAACATATTTGAAGGACCTAATCAGGTGGAACGAGGATTGCATGGTGTAACAGGTGAAGGCGTGCTCAGAGCCACCAGGGATAGGGAAACGTGGAAAGCCATGATCGCCTACGTCCTGAAGGGACAGGGCACATAGAAGAATGTTTAAATGGAACATGACAAAATTTTTGTCCAATCAGATTATTAATTAACAAATTAGTTATTTAAGTGAAGCTTCTGTTGCAAATTTTCAAAACAATGAAAGAATCTTAATTTCATGTGTTGTTAAATCATTGCTTTTTTTATGGGAAAAGTTTTCATCAAGATAATTACAGGCTGCTCTTAAATAGTATAATATAATAAACACCATTGTAATAAGATAACCGATACATAAACCTATTTTGTTTACTTTTGGACCACCCTGTATAGCTATATAATGATTTTCTAAGCATAGCTCAGGTGTGGCACAAGATTAAAAGTATGGGACATCCAGTGAGAATCGAACTCTCTACTCAGTCATGAACTGATCTTAGAAAGACAAGCTTGCTCACCATTGCACCGTATCCAAGTGCCCATGTATATCTATATGTCTGTCTTACTTGACCCGGTTGAGAAGCAGATCTCTATTGTAAGAAAGAATTGACAGTTACGACTTGGAAATTTCACTGGGAGGATCCACTGGTTGTGAGAAGCATAAAACCATGTCTTAATTGCTGTTGTTCCCAGGTTCACCTTGATCCAGAGTGGTAGCACATGTTAGGGGTCCCAGCTATGGGCAAATAGTTTATCCCCAAAGTGGGGTCAAAACACTATCAAAGTATAAAAATACACTTTTATAGAAATATATACATAAAGATAGACTTTTATAGAAAAATAGACATCTATTACCAAAAATACATTTTTGTAGGAAAAAAATTATTACCAGCAATACATTTTTGAATTCAAAACTGGAAGACATCTTCAGTTTTCTAAAATAAAATAAAATTAAAACAAAAAAAAACTATTCATCAAAATGGTATTAAATCAACCTTCTCACTATAACTGAACATTAAAAGAATATTCAAAAGCCCACTCTTTTGGCATTAAATAACCCGCAGAGGTTGATATACCGTTAAACAAAACTCAAACTCACTTAATTATTCTGGGTGAATATATGGTGGAAATGGACAGGAAGCTGGTTAAAGGGAGTAAAAATGCATTCCTTTCTTCCTCCCCCTCTTTCTTTCTTTCCTCCTCCTCCTCTCTTTCTTTCCTCCTCCTCTTTTCTTTCTTTCCTTCCTCCTCCCCCTTTTCTTTCTTTCCTTCCTCCTCCCCCTTTTCTTTCTTTCCTCCTCCTCCCCCTCTTTCTTTCCTTCCTCCTCCCCCTCTTTTCTTTCCTTCCTCCTCCCCCTCTTTTCTTTCTTCCTCCTCCCCTCTTTTCTTTCTTCCTCCTCCCCCTCTTTTCTTTCTTCCTCCTCCCCTCTTTTCTTTCTTCCTCCTCCCCCTCTTTTCTTTCTTCCTCCTCCCCCTCTTTTCTTTCTTCCTCCTCCCCCTCTTTCTTTCTTCCTCCTCCTCTTTTCTTTCCTTCCTCCTCCCCCTCTTTTCTTTCTTCCTCCTCCCCCTCTTTTCTTTCTTCTCCCTCCCCCTCTTTTCTTTCTTTCTCCCTCCCCCTCTTTTCTTTCTTTCTCCCTCCCCCTCTTTTCTTTCTTTCTCCCTCCCCCTCTTTTCTTTCTTTCTCCCTCCCCCTCTTTTCTTTCTTTCTCCCTCCCCCTCTTTTCTTTCTTTCTCCCTCGTTTCTCTATTTCTCCTTTTCTTTCTCCCTTCCTCCTCCTGTTGCTTTTCTTTCTGCATTGCTTTTCTTTCTACATTTCTTTCTTCCTTTCTCTTACCTCACTAAAACCACACAGCTCTTGATATATTTTTTCTTCTGTTTTTCTTAGCAATCGAAATGGAATTAACCCATTATCTGTTGTCATAGCAGTGCATAACAGACATACAAATGTAGGGACTCTTCAAATTGTAATTTACACATTATTGAATTTTTGTTTTCATATGTCCAAAAATGTTTGCAGATATTTCAGATTTCAGCAGCTTCTCAAAGGGAGAAACTGCTTTTGCTTCCTTCTTTTACCTTATTCCTTCCTTTCTTTTCTTGATTCCTTATTTTCTTTCCTTTGTCATTCCCTCTTTCCTTTCTTCCTTCTGTCTGTCCTTCATCTCTCCTCACCAAAACCACAAAGTGCCCCTGATATATCTCTTCTGTCTTTCTTAGCAATCAAAATGGAATGGGCCATTTATTTGTTGTCATAGCAGTGCATAATAGACATGCAAATGGAGGGACCCTTCAAAATTGTAATTTACACATGATTATTGGATGTTTGTTTTCATATGTTCAAAATGTTATTTTAGAATTGTTGAATATTTCAGAATTAAAAAAAAAAATGAAATAAATTAGCAATTTCAAGTTGTACATTGTGAATCCAGTGAAAACATCAACACTTAGACAAACCATCCTTTTTGATGGTTTTGATATATTTATTTATACTCATCTGAATGATAAATGGTTTTGGTACAGTTTAGTGGAATCAACAAATTGAGTTCAAATTTCAATTTTGTTGTGTTCACTTATGCTTTAAGAAAAGTTTTAACTCCATCTCCCCTATCCCCAGCTAGAGGTTAAATCGCAGGATAGACTGGGTTCTTGAACCTTCAATGGCTGTCAGTCTTGGCAAAGGAAATGGAAAATCACACTACTATCTTTCTCAAGTAAATAATTTTTGGAGATCTGTGATTGTCTAAATGAAATATTTTTAAACGTTGCATTGAAATTCTTATAATTTTAAATAGAATAGTAATTAAGATTTGTTTTTTTTTTTTCATTATGATCATCATCATTGCTTTGTAGAGGCTCACTTTTGAGTATAGTCATATCTAGATGCAGTAACAGGTTCTCTTTTTTTTTTTCTTTTTTTTTTTCTTTGTCATTTTGGATGATTGGACAGTTTCACTTATTTTCATGGGTAGTAGGATATGTCAGTGGCATGTGGGTCACCTTAATAGACACTGTCTTTGTTTTTTTTTTTGGTGGGGTGGAGGTTGTATTCAATTTAAAAAAATCATTTGTTCCATCAATTAAAAAAAATTCTTTTTTAAAATTGAAATGTGATTGAGTATAAGTGCAATTTTTGTTTTAAATTTATTGAATCAATTAAAAAACAACCAACTTTGGTTCTGTCAATTTAAAAACTTTGTTCTATCATAATTCATCCAAAAAATATTGTTTCTTAATTGAACTGTGATTAATTGTATATACTTTTCTTGTTTTGAATTTATTGATTTAATATAAAAATAACAAGATACTGAATTTTCCAGGGCCCTATCCAAATCACCAGCCATGGGTCCAGGGACTCACTATATTAAGCTGAAAGTGTTCTGCTTTTGGCAAAAAGAGATGTATAACAGTGTTTGGGTACATTCTGCAAAACACACCAAAGAAAAAATGAAATTTTTAGGATTAGAGGTTTTTCAGATCCTTCCTTCTCAACAGACTTTTTATTCAGTCATTTCACAAATGGGAGAACATTCAGAAACCAAGAATTTAAAAGAAAATTCTTCAAGCTTCTTTATTTTTATTTTTTAAGGAAAAGCATAGTTTCTTTTACATATGGAATTGAAAATTTACCCTTTTGTTGAGCAGCCTTCATTGGAAATTACGTCCTATGGAATTTACAAGGTAAGGCATTAATGGGTACTATGAGTTTACAAAAACTTTTAACAGACTGTTTATTCTCTCTTTTTTATATATAAACTGTAGTGAAACAAGTTTCTTAATGTCTCTTGGGTATGTCTATTTTCTTTCTGGTCCAGGAGTTAGGGTATATGAATATAAGCATTTTATCCATGGTTGAGCTCAAGTCAGCCTTGTGCAGAGTTGGAACAACTAAAAGAAGGTTTGTACTTTATCATTGGGAGGTTTAAACATGGTCATAGGATACCTGTTTTCTTTATCTCTGCTCAGAAGTTAGTATAAGGATCATTACAATGGTATACTCCGGTCAACCTTGTTCCAAGTCGAAACAACCATAGAGAAATTTTCTACTTACTTTATCAGTGGGTGATTTCAGCTTCGTGTTGAGTTTGAACAATCAAAGAGAAAACTTGACCTACTATATAGGTTGAAGTTTTTTGGAAGACACATGCGAGCACCCTGCATCAAAAAGTGAGAAGAGAGTTCAGTCATCATCTTCAATGGGAATGTAACTAGCACGTGATTCATATCTTAAAGCAAGGGGAGAAAGAGAATGAAGCTGGAAATGTTTGCCTTTTTTATAGGCTTCAACAATGTCAGCTAACATTTTTTGGAAACCAAGTGAACTGAACATAGTTCCAGTTCGTTCACTCTGAGCATCACTGCATCCAGCAGCAAGTTCTCTGATTGGGAGGTTGGGAGGAGCATGGAACCACCTCTTAATTGTTGTTGTTCCAGGTTCATTCTGACTTGGAGTGGTAACACCTGTTATGGTCCCAGCTATGGGCAAACAATTAAACCCCAAATGGGGTCAAAACACTATGAAAATATAAAAATACACTTTTATAGAAATATATACATAAAAATATTACCAACCATAAATTTTTGAAGAAAAAATTATTACCATAACATATTTTTGAAGAAAAAAATTATTCCCACCAAAACATTTTTGAATACAAAACTAGAAGACATTTTCAGTTCTTTGAAATAAAAAAGAATGAAAGTAAAACATTTTCATGAAAATCTGACTAAATCAATTTTCTCATTATAACGGAACATTAAATAAAAATACCTTCAGACCTCACTTTTTTGGCATTAAATAATCCACAGAGGTTGATATGCCGTTAAACAAAACTCAAACTCATTATGAAAAAATATATTTCCTTTTTCTTTTTTTTTTTTTTTTTTTCTCAATGCCTTTTGGGCATGTCCATTTTCTTATTCTGGCTTAGAGATTAGGGTAGGTAAGGATAAGCATCGTTATAATGGTCAGGCTCATGTCATTTTTGCTCTCAGTTGAAATAATCAGAGTAAAACTTAGCTTATTTTATTGGTGGAAGTTTGGAAAAAAAACTTGCAAATGCTAAGAAACCTCTATCAGCGGAGAGCTCCTCATTTGCATACTGCTACATCTTAAAGAAAGGAGGAGGAAATGTTTATCTTTTTATAGACTTAAACAGTGCCACCTAATAGATGTTTGGCAAAGCCTAGTGGAGTAATAACATTTCTGTTTTTTTTTATTACTAGTGTCATTAGAAAATGTCTTTCTTTCTTTTAATGATTTGTTTATTATTTTGTTAAAGGTTTTATTTTATGTTCCAACAACTTCCTAAAAACAATGAGAAACAAATTTTAAATAATTTAAAGGTCTTTAAAGTTACACTTTACTTTATTTGAAAGACAATAGCCTAAGGCTAATCAGTAGTTATTTATTTTATAGGCTTAAACAATGCCATTTAACGTTGTTTGAAACCAAGTGGGTTAATTATATTTTCTGTTGCTTTATTCTTAGCATCATGGGAAAATGTATTTCATTTTTTTTTATTTTTTTATTTTTTTCATTATATTATTTTATTTTATTTTTTGCAATTCTTTCTAGTAAGTCTTTCCAAACATCCTCTTATGTTTGTTTTGTTTTCAGGTAAAATATCATTACTTTCTAAATTCTGTATTAAAAATAAAAAATTAAAAGAAAAAACAGAAAAAAAAGACCTTTTCACAATCTGGGATCAAGTCTTTCATCTGCTAAAATATTAAGTGCCTCTTGCCCTTGGTTGACAATTCATAGCAAATTATGAATGACTGCTAAGCTTATGGAATGGTAATTCTATATGTCAGTGAATAGTGGACAATCTCCTCACAGTTGAAGAAGAGACTCGAAAAAAAAAAAAATTGGTTTTACAGAAGGATGCTGAGAATACCATAGACCAAATATGTGAACAATGACAAAATTTTAGAGAAAAATGAAAACAAGGAAACTTGTACTTAACATGAAGAAGATGTTTCTATAGCAAATAATTATGAAAGAAGGCATTTGTCTATATTTCTTAAATGAGGTATTATTTACACTATTTACATTATTCAGCCTATTGTTCTCATTTTTGTTGCCATTTTTACAATGTTTCAGCCATTGTACACTCCAGGTTAAAGGGTTTGGTTTGAAATCCCTAGCACCTGAAGAAGGCTGGAGCATACAATGGCCGAAATGTCGGACAAATGGCAAGAAAGATAAGGACCATAGTCCTAATAATGTAAATAGCGTAATAAAAGAAGGCTTGAAAAATCTGATCCAAGAACATTTAAGAACGTGACAAGCTTTCTTTATGGCCCCTTGAAAGTTACTTTCTGCCTTCATCATTGCAGACTTGTTTACACTCTTGCTTATCTATAAATTGAAACCCTATCATCTGGCTTTCTCTTCATTGTTTTCTTTTATTTTCTATGAATATTACAAATGGCAAAAGTACTTTTTTACTCAAGATGTTCTGAGGAGAAAATAGATAAAAATATGAATAATGTTAAAAATCAATGACCCGTACTTGTTTTTAAATCAAATATTGATCATCTACAATCATCTCTTTAAAATTGATTTGTTCGAAGTTATTTTGGAAGAAAAGAATATTTGCCACACCTATGCAATCAGCATTTTCGAAAACCTGTTAATAATGTTCTTATTCCACATCAAGCTCGAATGTAAATCAGTTTTCTTTTTCTAGGTCATATATGAGTTAATTAGCAGGAGTTGTATCAGTAAAAATCATTATCTTCAAAAAATTTCTGATAATGTAAAAATAATATTACAAGTATGAGCGAGGTTGTTTTGTTTTTCTGGCACAAGGCAGGTACACAGAAAACAAAACTAGCCTCATGTGAATTTATAAATGATTATATATATATATATTGTGTGGGGGATCAGTCTATTACTTAATAGCAATAGAAAACTGATCCCCCACTTCATGAAAGTAAGATATCAGTTTACTCATGTTGTTGTAGTGTTTACTATCTAAAATTCATTAGAATATTAAAATAGGAAAAGCATGAAATTTATGAATATTAAAACTAGGTTTTGTTATTAACCAAGGGTATGACATCTGATCTATCGTCTGAAAAATCGAATGACTGGGTCGATCTGTAAGACTGATTATACAAGCCTCAAGATTGGCTGGTATAGAGACCAGCCAGCTCATCAGATTGCTTCTTACATTTCTTGCAAAACTGGGTCTTTTAATGGTGCCTTCTAAGAGTCTTAGCTGTGTTCTGTGATTTTTATATCAGTTTTATTGTTTTCCAAGTGAAGTTTTTGTGAAAAGGGCTTCGTCGTCTTGGTATTGAAACTCTAATTGAGGCTCCATCTCGAAACACCATGCCATTATTCAATGTAACTGCCCAGAGTAATAAAATTCAAACAGACTTTGCATAATGACACAAAGTTAAAAAATCAGATGTATTGTTCATATAATATTCATCCTGAAATTTTAGAGAGGTAACAAAACTTTTCTGGTGATATACTTCGCTCTGTTTGTTCCAACTAGCCAAATAGCTGTTCTACGGCCCATTTAAAGTCTCCCGTGTGAAACCCTGTTTATTAATAATGAGAACAAAACAAAACTTAGCAACAAACTTATCATCAGGTTTTCCTGGCATTGATAAACAAAGAGAAGTATATGATAGAAAAAATGTTGATGAAATTACAAAGATGAGGATGTTAGTACAAAGACTTCCTGGAATCATGAAAATACTTCATCTGTGAATTTGAAACCTCATTAATTTCTATTCAGTCTCCAATTGAGCCAGGTTTTACCCGTATTTGCTAGCAATGAAGTCTTCTTCGCTTCATTCCCTTCTCAATATTAGAGCTTCATGCTTAGATGAAAATAGTTTTATCTCTTTATTACGACTCATATTATTATTATTATTATTATTATCGTCACCATCATCATTATTATCATTACCATTATTATTATTATTATTACTACATTCCAAGCTTTTAAGAATCTTCTTGCCGGTTCCTTCCTGTTTCACAATCACTTATTCATCAGGAAATGTCTTCATTTCTTTGCACTCACTGATGCATACATCTAAATCAGATACAGATTTGTTTTCTTTCCTGCCTGGACAATGTCCATCTCTTATTTCCTTGTCATTCTGACTTGAATCACTTAAGTGTGACTCAATTTTGAACTCAGTTTCAGCAGGAATTGTATACTTTCATCTTTTATGGCTGCATATATTGATCTTCTTGGAGACTGTGATCGGCATTCTTCCTCATGAAGTTTGAACGGAATAAATTAAAATTAATGCAAATATTTCATATATAAAAGATAACAGCGCCACAGATGTTTTCTTATACAAATATATTCAAATCTACTCAGTGACTTTGTTCAAACACTTGAATGAAATTAGGAATAAATTTATACATTTAGCATATTTCTGGTTCTTGTTTTTGGGCAGTTCATTTTCTCTCATGTCATTTATAATTATGTTTTGTCAGACTCTTGAAAATTACACATTTTTTATTAATTTCTATTGATAAAATTCTTATGCAACAAGATTACATGTGTTGAAATCCCCATCTAGTATTTAGTATTGTTGAAGTTACTGCTAACATTTTTTTATCAAGATTTACAAACTCTACATTTCGTTCAATTTCACAAACCAATCAATAAAATTTGAATAAACTGATTTCATTGGAAAAATACTTTGATGAAAACCCTACTTTGTGGTTTAATAATTTTTAAAATTTAATTTAATTTCATGGGACAAACAGTATTTATTTTTAAATATTTTTTCTCTATTTTTTCTTTTTAACAGCAAGGAATAAATTAAAATTTCTTACTCTTGAGCATGCAACATACAACTAGCCATGCATAAATATTTCTTTCTGGAGCCAAATTCCAACTTTTTGAAGTGTTTGGCCTTGTGATTTGTCTATAGTTTTTGCAAATGTGGGCAAACTGGAAAATTGATTCTTGGATATAAAAAAAAAGCCAAAAGCAATATTGCATTTTTATTAAATAAGGGAACATTTAGAATTTAATCAATCGGCCATTACTGCTTTCAGCTGAAATTTCATGGTTGTACTTGTCAATGGTGACTAGCAATGAGAAAAAGGTAAGTCTTCTCAAATACATTGACTTTCATTTAGGACTGCATTTATTGTGTTCCGTTCATAACCATGAATGTCATTTGTCCGTCGACTGGTTTCACCAAAACCATTTATAAAAATCTTCACTTTATGGAAAACTTCAAATGTAGAAGATTAAAGGGAGATAACTGTTATATTTGAATGGTGTTTTCTTAAACTAGAATTTTATTTGCAATACACTTACGCGTTATGAAATTTTTCATAATATTTAGTATTGTTGAAGTTATTGCTAACATTTTTTTTATTAAGATTGACAAACTCTGCATTTCATTCAATTTCACAAACCATTTGATGAAATTTGAATAAGCTGATTTGTTTGGTAAAATTCTTTAAAAAAACCTACTTTGCAGTTTAATAATTTCTTTAATTTTAGAGGACTTCACGGGAAACAATATTTTTGAAGAAAATTTCTTTTTTTCGTTTTTGACAGCAAAGAACAAATTAAGATTTCTTACTCTTGAGCATGCAACATACAACTTATCATGCATAAATATTTCTTTCTGGAGCCAAATTCCAAATGTTTGGCCTTGTGATTTGTTTATAGTTTTTGCAAATGGGGGCAAACTGGAAACTGGATTCTTGTATATATAAAACTTGAAAATGCAACAAACCATCTTGCATTTTTATTATTTTAATCATTAATTTTTTTTTGTTGTTGTTAATAGTGGGAGTATTTTGTATATTAAATAATAAAACTTAATATTTCCAGAATAAGTAACGAAACTTAATTGCATTATGCAGCCTATTAAAACCAGTTATAATTTGTACCCCCTTACCTGTTTGCACTTCTTTCCCAAATCTGGTTTTGATTGGTTAGTGTATGGCTATTCTAGAGAATATGATGGACAGACAGTAAGACTAATGGAGGTCACAGAATTTTATGTATATAGACTGTCACTAATCATTTTGATCTGGCATATTTTATGTTGCTGTACCATTTCAATGAAGCAGACATTGAACAAACAAGAGCATTATCACTTCTTCCATCTTCCCTTTCTTTATTTCTGTTTAGAGATATACTAGCAGTATAGCCCGGCGTTGCTCGGGTGTAATGAAAGCTTTAAAACTAATCCATGGTTCTGGAGCTCAGACTGTTTGGATGTTGGCACAAAAGACTAAAAAGCAATAGTTGTTTCCAGTTAAAGCGAAACCATAGACGGAAAGAAAAATGAATGGATGTAAGTCAAATTTTGATTTCCTGCTATCGATATCAAATAAGTTTTTTTCGTTGTAAACTGAATTTTGAAGGTTAATTAAGTCCTCTGAATAAATGGTATCATGGCTGAGACAAAGAACTACAATTATACCTACTTAGAGCCAAACCTGAAACAAAAATTAAAATAAAAGGGCTGAAAAACTGATTTTGATCAGACCCGGTATCTTGCCTTTTATATATATATATATATATATTTATAATCGATTTTTTGCACTAGTGTAAGAACTGCAACCTTGAAAGTTCTGAATATCATTTCTTATATCTTTGTCTATGAGTTAATCAAATTTGATTAAAATCAGACCCCTCCTTCTATAACTTGTTTTTTCGATTATTGATTTTCGATATTTTATCGTGTGTACCTCGGCACAAAACCTACTAAGAACATTCGTAAATTTTCAAGAAAATTGGTTCAGCCGTTTCGGAATTTATAGGTAATGGATACACACACACACACACACACAGAGTTTCATTTATAAATAAGTTTAAATATAATTTCAATGCACTCTAGAATTAGGCTTGTCAGCAGTTAAAAAGGTAGTGTAGGATTTACTCTGTCCACTGTTGCTATACCAAGAATTTGTTGGCATGGGGCAAGCTATTAGAGAGTGTAAGTTTGATGCTAATTAGCAAGCAGAATTATGATGATTTATCCATGAGATATGTTCACTCTAGAGATCAGACAATGGCTTCAAAAGAACAACTTACAATCGGATTTAGAATTTTTAGGGTATGTTATGAAGGAAAGGGGTTTAGAAAATTTAACACTCACAAGACATACTGAAGGAAAGAGAGGCAAAGGGAAACAGCAAATAACTTAATAAGTTTAGGGAATGAACGGCAGAATATGACCACAGTAAAGTGTAACAAATAACAGGAAGATGTGGAGAGCCATAATTGCCTACTTCTCGAAAAGACATGGCACATAAGTAGGAGTAACCAATTATGCCCATTAAATAGCCCAACAAGAGTGACATTTTGTAAAAACATCCAACCCAAGACATTGCTTTAAAAGTTATAAACAATCTTCAGTTGGACAAGAAATGGTGATTCTTCTGAATTGTTAGATAGTGGAAATTTTTTTTTTCTCCCCCACGCACAATGCAAGGCCAAAGAGCTACTCAAGGTGATGTTGTTGTTAGGGCATAAAAAGAGGGAGTGAAAGATGTCCATTAGTTTTATTCATCATTTAAAAAGATTGGCATCATTTATTCTGCACATGTGTGGGTAGTATGATATATAGTCGTTTGGAGAGCTGAGTTGAGATTGCATTAATTTATGCACAAGTACCCTTGGGAGAGGTATAAATCCATCTATTCTTTCATCAGTTATGGGTTAAATAGGAGAAACTAGTCACTTTTGCCATAGTTGATAACCAGTATAAGAGAAAAACAACTCTGAATTCCAAACCAGTTGGATAAGAGGCTAGCAATGGCATCCTGTAAAAATGTACTACTTGCTCTCAAAACCACAGTAGCAATACCTAGCCTGCTGAGCTGTCACCCTCCATACTACTCATGGAGTCTACAGGACTTGTGTGTGTGTGTGCATATCATTTATTCTGTTTCATGCTTTTCCTCGGTGCATAATGTCAATTGAATGTTTGATGGTATTAATTGTTTGGCTGTGAGGACTTTTTTTGGAATAAATATTTCCATAGTGGCTTTCAATTGGGATGCTTCCAGCTGGTGCAGTGTCATATGAAAAAGAATTTTTTATCATTTTTTTTTTTTTTTTTACAGTTTGGCAAGAAATAGCAGTTTAGATTTGTGCCAACCTCTACTGATCTCAGAATTTGGTGCTATCTATCCCATATTTATCTTCGATTGATCTGTTTTGTATGACTTATCAATCTTCTGCAGGTTATTTAAAGACAGAAAATATTTTAGATTGTAAGAATTCTTTTTAGAAATAGCGACAATTTGGTGATAGTAATTAACCCATTGCTGGGGGAGGGAAGAGGTGGAGTCATACCTTTTCTAAGAATGTTTGTGCATAAGTAAATATAATGAACCCAACTGGAACTGAAACTTGTCTCTGATGAACAATTCCAAGTTATCTATTATGTCACCCACATATCCAAGCTTACAGCACTTGGTACTCTCAAGTGGTTACTCATCTAGGTACTGACTCCATCTTTAAATCAAGTTACTCTTATGGACTAATATTTCAGCTCTCAGGGTCTAGTTGTTTGACTAAGTAATGCATATTGCTTTATAGCTCAGATAATCCCTTTCCTATAGGATTATCCATAATTGTTCTAAATATCTCTCTAGGTTAATGGCTTTCTCACATTGAAGCAGCAGTTCTTAAATGATCACCAAAGTTAAGCAACATCAAACCAGATCAGTATTAGATGGGTGTCTGCTTGGGAATACTGGAGGCTGTAAGCTTGGATGTGCAGGTGGTTTAATGGATAACAGTTCAAATTTGGAAATAAAAGAGCCAAGTTCAAATTGCAGTCATAACTGTTATATTCACTTATGTGCAAATGCCTTTAGGAAAAGTTTGAATCCACCTCTTCTCTCTCCATCTATGGATTAATTAGTAGGACTTGTATCAGCAATCATTATTTTCAAAAACTTCTTTCACTTTAAAAGATTTTCTGGCTTTAAATAAATCTACAAGAGGTTGATAAGCCATAAAAACAGATCAGTTAATCAATGCATACTGTCTGCACCCTATTGTTCAAATGACTGGGATTTAAGTTAGCATTCTCAAAAACTGGTTGCAAACCACAGCTAGAGAGACCAGTCATATTATTTAACCCATAGCTGGTGAGAGATTAATTCATGCATTTTTCAAGGGTATTTGTGTGAATGTAATTAACTTCACCAGGACTTGCATATCAAGTTAAAAATATGAATGCACCCAAAGGATTTTTTTTTTAATTTGAAAGTTTCTAAAAATTATTCTCATGAACTCAGCTGCAGTGTTTGTCAGTATATTTGTTTTCATGTTTCTTAAAATTTCCTTGAAATGGTGACCTCATGAATTTATTGATGCAATCTGAGAGACATGTTGAACGATAAAACTCACAAAATAGAAAAGAGACAAGACAAAGTGACAGTTTTACTGATGAGTTAGAAATATCAGCTTCCCTGATATTATGACATGGTTTTTGTACTTCAGATTATAAAGCTGTTGTTCTGATGAGATGACTAAATTAAAATATCCCTTTAGTCAGTCAGTTAAGTGCCATACGTGATACATGCTTGGGCGATCATGTCTCGAAAGAGACATGACTGACTGGGCAGAAGATTATCCCGCAGTAGATTGCCATTGCTTTCTGCGGTAGACTGACTGCCGACCAAGGCTATAGAACCCAATCTCTCCTGTTATTTAACCCATAACTGGAAGGAATAGATGGATTAATACCTTTCCCAAGGGTATTTGTGCGTAAGTGAATGCAATGAATTTGGCTGGAATTCGAACTCGGCTCCCCGATTTCTTGTTCCAAGCCGATATCCACTGCACCACAACACACATCCTTATATATCCCTTAGCCGAAAAAATAGCACCAGAGCTACAATTTTAATTCTCTCTCTGTATTACATTTGGAGATTGTATTGAAAATTTACAAATAAATTTTTTTCAATTCATTTTATTAATCGATATAACCCCCATACAAGGCATTAAAGCCACTAAGACTTGAGGGATTACATGGTGTGGCAGAATTAAAAGCAAAATCATTAAAAATGAGTGAGAAGAGAAAAAGTAATCAAGAGGACAGATAATTATTGACATTGCATTTAAATTTTTGCAGGTTAATTGCTGGAAAGCATGGAGCTGGAAGGGAGTTCCACAAGTGAGAAGGGCTAGAAAGGAAATTCTTAGCACAGAAATTATGGTTACATCTTGCAAACTTAACTGTAAATTGATGAGATCTCAATGTCAGTCTAGTCACTCGGTCAATTAAGCGCCATACATGATACACGTTTGGGCGATCATGTTTCAAAAGAGACCTGACTGACTGAACCGAAGATTATTCTGCAGTCAGTTGCCATTGCTTTCTGTGGTAGACTGGTTGCCAGCCAAGGCTATAGAATTCAATCTGTCCTGTTATTTAATCCATAACTGAAGAAAAGAGATGGATTAATACCTTTCCCAAGAGTATTTGCATGTAAGTGAATTCAAGTCAGTCTAGTAGCAAAGAGCTCACCCAAACAATTCTTCTTTATGCGTTGTGTCCTTTGAGGATGTACGCAGTCGGGAATTTCAACTTACCCCTATCCCTTGTTGCTCTTAATATTTTTCCTCTTGTTGTCTCTCTGAAACCCCTCTCCACCATTTACCTGTTCAAACCCATCAAGTATGTCTTGCACTGCTTTCCCTTGTCTCTCTTTCCTTCTATCCATTCTGTGAGTATTAGGTTCTCTAACCCCCGCCCCCACCCTCCTTATGTCTCTTCCAGAAAATTTCAGCTGTTTCTTACTGATACCAAGCATGGCCGTATCTGACTACCGGGTATACTGGGCACGGGTTCGGGCCGATCCATGCAATCATAGCAAAAATCCAGGTAAAGAAAAATGTCTTCATCAGAAATCAAACTAAACAATTAACAAAGAAAGAAAGAAAGAAAAATGAAGAAAACATCCGAATGAACACAGTAAAAATCTGTTTGTTTATTAATTAATTTTGGGAGAAAAGACTGGTTATATTCAGAAAGTCCGAATCCGATTTCCTGCTTTCGTTCACATTCTGTGCCTAATTTCCATTGGAATAGCCGAAAAAATCCGCAAAAATCATAGTTTCTTGAAACGGATGACCTGATGACGTCATCACATTGTCAGCTAATATTAGTTTTCTTTTCGTTTGCATTCTTTCCAAAATCTCGTCGTTGCTCACTTGTTTGGTCCATGGTATCCTCAACATCCATTTGTAGAAGCACATTTCTGTTGCTTCTAATCTCTCTTTCATTATTGAGGAGATTGTCTAGCATTCCCTGTCATATAGGGGGACAGGTAATAGTTCAGTACTGTTTCCTTTGTCTATAATGAAATCTTGTTGTCTCTCAATACTTTGCTTAGCTTTAGAAAATGTATCTTTTGGCCATGCCAATATGAAAGTATTTCTAGAAAAGGCACAGAGAGAAAACCTTATGGCAATGGGAAAGTGACTGAAACTGAAATGCCAGATCATGACAAATAATATTGCTGATTTTTTTTAAATTTTATTTTACCAAGGCACTCAAGGTAAACAGCAGAGGTGTGCAAATATTTTGTGTCTTAATAAATAAAATAAAACTATTTTAGCTTGTTGAAAAAGAGTGTCTTTATTAATTTATTTTTTTATTTATTTTTTTATTTATTTATTTTATTTTTTTACTGCAAAATTTGGAGATAGACAGAGTTTTTAAACAAAAAAGAGCAATCCTGAAAGAATTACAAAGTTTGCTTTTTGGCTGCTGGATATGGCTGTATAGTCATTTTGTTTCAAAATCACAAAACAATCTTAGTGTACAATATATCATTTTTTTCCTTTAATATCTCTGATATTGTGTTTTCATGCATATTTTACTGATTTATGCATGAAAAGAATTTTTCTATACACTCTTTTGAATTTTGTTTAGCTCTAATCATTCAACATGAAATTGTCTTTTTGGAAGATCTTAACCATCAACTTGGATATAGTGCAGACATATCTCTGGAATTTCCATGTTTGTATTGAAATAGGAACAGCCTCATTTGAGATGAATTGAAGCAAGGTTTCAAATCACTTACCATAAAAAATTGGTTTCATTCAATTGAGATAATAGTATTTTATTTGCACACACACATTTTTGTTTTACATGTATGTGTGTGTATGTATATATAACACAAAATGTTGGCCGCTTTCTAAATAGCATTACTGATTGTAATATATATACAAGTTACAAGAGTAAATGTTTTCCTCTGTTTTTCCACCCTGATCGATTTAGACTGATATCAACAAAATTTGATGAGAAACTTTGTATTGTCCTATTTTGTTGTATTTAGCTTTTAAATGGTAGACAGATTTGAAAAGAAAAATAGTGTTGCAACTACAAGTTTGGAAAGATAAACTTGAAAAAAAAAACAATTTATTTTTTAAAGCAGTTGAGATGCATTAAGTGCTCTTCAAACAATTTATTCATGAAATGTTTTCTTTTATTATTTGTTAATGTTTCATGAGCATATAACAAAAAAAAAAACGTCTTTTTTTTTTTTTTTTTTGTGAAAAACTACAAAATTGGATTAAAGTTAATCCAGAAATTATAAAGTAGCAATGCATTGATTTGAAAGAGAATATATATATATATAATTCTTATATCTGTGCATGTGAATATATATATATATATATATATATATAGGTGTGTGTATGTATATACACACACACATATATAGTTCTTATATCGGCGTGTGTGAAGATATATATATATATATGGTTCTTATATCTACGTATGTGAGTACATATATATATGTGTGTCTGTCTGTATGTGTGTGTATGTGTATATATATATATATGTGTGTGTGTGTGTGTGTTCATTTCTGTGTGTATATATATATATATATATATATATATACACATATACACACACACACCAATTATAATAGGTAAATTGTGGCTATCTCATATTTTAATTGCACCAATGCTCATTTTTTTTTTAGATTTTGTCAACTGCAAATCTGTTAGAATCAGTTAGGCACAATGTGTGGAAAAATGATCACTGACAAAATCATTCTGCCTGGAATTTGGAGACTACATGCTGTACTTCTTGGCATTTGTGCCAGAAACTCAAACATGAACATTTCAGATTCAGAAAGATTTGGATGATTCTAGTGGTGACTATGAAGGTGTTACAACAGTTAATGGTTTGTGTATATGAATCAAGGTGGAGTACCAGATGTACAATCCATCTAACCTCTGTCTCAAAAATGTTCTGAATTCAGTTTCTGACTCTTGGCTTTTTAATTTCAAGCTTAAGTTTAAATTAAATAATAAAATTAAATAATCAAAAACGTGCATCCCTAAATTATAATATATAACTACCATAACATCATGAGAACCAGAAATTCGAATAGCATAAGTCAGTTCATAATATGCACTTGCTGATTGCATATGACATGAAACTGAGTTGTGCTATAGATAGAGGATATATATATATATATATAATTTAAAACTAAATTAGGGCATAAATTCTTAAACTTAATCAGCAAACACTTTCCAAAAGCTAATCCTCTTAGCAAAATATTTAATAATAATACACTCAAATTAAGCTACAGTTGCACGGATAATCTAGAAAAAAATATTAAAAAACATAACAAAGTCCTCAACAAGTATTGTGATACTAAAAACATTGTAAATTACAATGCTCAAAGAGATTGTGCCAGGGACAAAGGAATAATACCAGCGATTGTAATTGTAGAAACCCTAAAGATTGCCCTTTGCATAATTACTGTCTAGTCAGCTCCATAGTTTATCTTTGTACCGTCTCCACAATTGAAAATCCTAATACTATGAAATTTTATATAGGTTCTACTAAAAACCCGTTCCAAACTCGCTGGTATCAACACACATTGTCTTTCAATAATAATTCTTACAAATACAGTACTTCATTATCTAAATACTATTGGTATTTAAAGGAAAAAGACAAAACACCCACTGTTAAATGGAAAATCTTTACAAAGGCCCGAACTTGAAACTCCCTCCATGCACCTTGCTACCTTTGTCTCAACGAATAATTAGAAATTAACAAATTTAGGGATAAGGTTAAACTGTTAAACCAGAGGAATGAGCTCACAGTTCATTGTAAGCATAGTTCAGCATTTACATTAAAATCCGGGTTGTAATATTGAAAAATTAAGGAAAATAACCATAACTGCCTTTTTGATAGGTGTTTTTATTTGGGTTGGGCATTCTGGTTGATCTTCACTGGGTGCTTTATTCGCCATGTGTTATACTATTTTTGCCAGCTGTTCGACCTGATATTGGTTGGCGGGTTGTATGGTTATGTGGTGCTTTACCCGACTTTGGTTTTCGCGAGGCCGGGGATTTATAAATAGTGAAGAAACTATGTGGGAAGTGGACTTTGAGTATCATGGTTATTAGTTGTTGGTTTGAGAGTCGTTGCTATGGGGAAGCGTGTTGTGCTTTGGCCAAATGATTTGTATTGGTGTGGGCCATGTCGTGTATTGACGTGATAATTGATGTTGGATTAGATACCTCATGGCTATTTAGGTTAGTGTTTGGTGTTGGGTTCTGTGCTTGCAAAGTGTTATTGTGTTGATATGTGCCGGATTATGTATATGGGGAAGAATTTGTTGGGGCTTCCAAATCGGGTGAGGGTACCCATTAGATATAGGCAAACTAATGTTTAAATATTAGCGTACGTATATACATGTGCGTATGTATATGTATGAATATATATTTGTGTGTGTATATATGAGTGTACATCTGTCCTTTTGTACTAGTAGACATATTGATATTTGCTTTACTTACTGATATGTATGTATTTGTATTCATTTACTTGTATGTATACTTTTATATGGGTGTTTGTGTATATATATATATATGTGTGTGTGTGTATATATTCATACTTGTATGTATATATGTATGTTCAGATGTCCATGTATGCACATCTCTCTCTCTCTCTCTATATATATATATATATATGTGTGTGTGTATATGTACATATGTGTGTGTGTATGTATATGTGTATATGTATGTACGTATGTATGTGTATAGATGTTGTCTTGGGTTACACGCTTTTTTGATTGTCTAAGACTGTTTTAATTTTTTATTTAAAATGCTGGATATATTCAGAGATGCGTATATTGATGAATTTTTGTGAATGTGGGAGGAATATTTTTTGTCGTGACACCTTTTATCCAAACACAGACATAAATTAACACTTGTACAACCATTGACGTACGCACACGCGAGCTAAACAACTGGGGCCCACAGTCATAACTTCATATGAACGATATGGAACTTAGCATATATATGTATATGTATGATGTTTTGCACATGCATATGCATTTAACTTTAGCTTGTGTTTTTGCGTAAGTATATATTTAATTCTGTTTATATGTTCATACATTGAAATATGATTATGTCTATCCCAATCCAATTCATCCAAGGCCGGTAGCGTTATGAATTTGCCTTGACTGTATCCAATATGTAGCAATTTAGTCTGTTTAAAAGTTAACAGACAAACTGACAAGTCAATAAAAGCTAAATTTTGTAATTTGTGTATGTATATATGCGTGGGTATATTAATCTGTTTACGTGTCTGTTTGCTAGTGTTTGTGAATATACTCGTCTATTTTTCCATGTGTGAATGTTTGTAGGTTTATTTATGTATGCGTTCTTTCTCATCCTCGTTTAAAATATGAATAACTTTCTAAATCTACTGAATTGTTAAACTAATATATATATATATATTTAAAATTTCGCAACAAAAATAAAGTAGATATAATAGTTAACCAATAATTACTGATCTCAATTTAATCAAATTTTAATACCAATGCCCACCAAGATTAAATTTAGTCTGCCCACATATTCTCCAAATTAGAAGTTGCTTTACTCTGATTGGTCCACATTGTACATACAATAATGCCTCCCTGATTAAAGGGGTCTTGCTTGTTTTTAACCTTTTAAAATCATTCAATTTAAAATAACCACATCACTTGACAAGACACAAGAAGTGTCGAAACAAATTAGCTACTTTTGTAGTGATATTGTAACATATCCATGTTATAATTTCTGAATAAATAAATATATATATATATATATTGGCCTTGACTGAACTTTCATTCCGTAGTAATACGACATGAAACAAGTCGAATAGGGCCTTCCGTCTGATGAAGTCGATGATTGTTGGCAACAACAATTATTGACTGAAATAAATTTATTACGGAAACATGACCGGTGTTTAAAGTTTTTCTTAAAAGAAAACAGAGAATATATATATATATATATATATAATGTGAATTGATTGAACTGTGTTCTGAAAAGTGCAATTCTATCTTCTCGTCAATCATGGTGTGGTTGATATAATTGTTTGCAAATTTGGATTGTTCAAGAACACGGTTCTTAAAAGGACATATAAATTCGTAACTGACACTAGTTATCTGCTGTTTACCTTTTGCAGATGAATTGTTATTATTGTCAATTAGGTTAGCAGTTTTAAGTTTTGTGTAATAGATAATTTAAATACATCAGTCGGAGTTGAGTATTTTCAGATGATGTATCGAAGTGAAGATTCATTCTGTTTATAATTGCTGTGCAGTTGGTTTTTGTAGAAAATACTAACAGTATTGTTTTTTTCCCGTGTGTTTGTTGCTGCCATTAGTTACAAAGAAAATGTCTGATATTGTAGGCAATTAAATAATTTGGAAAGCCGTTCACAAGTGTTTTTCTCAAATTATTTTCTTTGAAGAAAAGCAGGCACGAAGATGAATTCTCATATGCTCTCAAGAGGAAATTGTTATAACAGCAATTTTGTATATATATATATATATATATATATATATAATTCTGTATGTGCACATATATCTATGTTTGTGTGTCTATATATCTGTGTGTGTGTGTGTGTGTGCACACACACACGCACATATATATATATATATATATGTGTGTGTATGTATATATATATATATATATATATATATAGCAAATTTCTCCTTTAAACATAGTTTGCAATTTCTGCTACTGTGCTCATTTAAATTTTAATATTTTTATATTTGGGGGAGTGGACTCCATGTGTATTTTGATAGTGTTGTTTTCATATCTTTCTCCTTTGAATATTTTGTGATTGTTAAATCTTTCCTTGAATGTTTCTGTGACTTCTATATAATTTTTTTCATTTGTGTTAATGTTATTTGTTATAATGGCTTTATATATTGTGTTGTCAGTGAGACATTTATTGTTAAGTGGACAGTTGTCTTTGTTTCAGCAGTTGCATTTAATTATTTGCTGGTTGGTGCTGCTGTTGCTATTGGTTTTGTTGAGTATTTTCTTGTGTTTGGTTATTTCATCGATGTTGTCCATGCAGCTGTAACTGATTTTCACTGTGTTTGTTGATGATTTTTTGATAGTTTGTTGTGTTTGGGCAAACATATTTGTTGTTTTCCATATTATTGTTGGTGATTTTATAGAACTTGTATATATGTGCATTTGTTTTTTGGTGTTCATAAATGTGTGTGTGTGTGTGTGTGTATATTGGTGCTTTGTCAAATGGTTATAACATTTGCTTTTTAACTATAAGGCCTGGATTCTAATCTCAACATGATCAATTTGTCAGAAAAGTGACCCTAGTGTTGTCACACTGTTAAGATTAGCTCAGCCAGCAGCATTTTTGGATTGTGCCTAAAAATCCCAAAAGACAGGCTTACCAAAGTCTTATGAGTGAAATTGGGGAGATGGAACTATTCAGAAGTCATTAATAGTTGCGTGATCTTGAGGTCATAAGTCATTGTAGCCAAGGGTTTGAGCATGTTGGCTTTGCCCAAACCATTGACCATTACAGATTACGTGCTCTCTCCCAGAAACGGTAACTTAAGTCTGCTCAGCATAGTTGTATAATCAGAGGACAATCTTTGTAGGGGTTTAACAAATACAAATGTGCCTAAGCAGATATCTTCAACAGGGATTGCATACTCAGATATGGGTGGTTATATAAATTTATATATATATATACATACATACATATATATATATATATATATATATATATGCTCTCGCTAGTCAATAGAGCACCATAGGGAGAAGTAAATTTCATAAAAACTGTAACTTACTTTTGGCTTTATGCTACATTCTATAGTTAATGAATTGAACACAGTTTGGTTCGGCTATCAAATTGAACACTCTCAGTTACTGGCAGTTTTATTTCTTGTGAATAACCTGCTAGGAAAGTTGCCTTTTTCTGCCATATGTTGATAGCATAGTGGAAAGCTATTCATCTGATGACGAATCATGGATTTTGATTCCAGCCTGAAGGAAATGGTCAATCTAGCTGCATTGAAAAACTGTGATATAACAAAGCAGGCTTGTCTGCAGATGATTATATAATCTTTATTATTTGCATAAAAATCTTATTTAAAAATATATATGGGTCTTATTCACTTGTATCTGAGTATTCTTGTCAACTCAACCAGCAAACAATCACTGTTGCACACACTTGTTCAGACATATTTGTTTGTTCAACACATACAGAGACCATCAATGAAGTTCTCTGTCTATTATTCCTGGCAAACTAAATAAAGGGTTCAGTTTGAAATTCCAAAGTATATCACCTGAAGAAAGCCTGAGTGTACAAGGGCCGAAATGTTGTGAATATGACAATAAAAATGCAGACAACAGTCTGAATAATGTAAATATAGTAAATAGTTACAATACTTCATCTCAGAAATATAGAAAAACCCTTTATTTGTTGAAATTTTATTCCTCCGTTTGTTTCTTCGTTTTTCTTTCTCTCCTTTTCTCGCTAAGGCCATTGGGAAATTGAAACGTCTTTGCTGTACCATGTGTTGCGTATCTCGCCTCTGATTAGTTGGCTCCTTTTGATAGAATTTGAAGGAGCGGGAACCCTCGGTTTTTGATTTTCGTTGACTTGAGCAGTCCTGAAAATTTTAGCTCCGTCAGACCAAAGACGTAAAAAGAAGTCTGAAATTAATTGCGGGTTTGAGAAGCTCACAGAAGAAGAAAAGAGAATTTATTTCCCTAAAAAGGACCATTTCCCCTGTTTGTCATTAATCCATGTGGCGGAAAAAAAATAAGACTGGACGTCACTTCATTCAGAGGAAGCAAGAAATTTTATTTTACAAAAAGATACTTCTTCCAGAGGAAGGAAGAAATTTTATTTTACAGAAAAAAGGGACAGTTTCCCAGGTCAGCCCACAACGAAAAAAAGAAAAGATTTAACAAAAAAAAGACTTTTTTTTTCCAGGCTTGAGACAAGAAAGGAACTTCAAACACTGAACATAACAAAAAATTAGGGAAAACAAAGCCACTATCTGGTAGCTAGAGGGAGGCTACTCTCCCCTAAGTTCTCTCCCTTCAAAGAAAAAAAAAATGGGAACTGAAACTTCAGATTGCTAAGGTAACTGTAAAGGACTTTTAACTTTTTTTTTTTTTTTGTGGTGCCAAGGCTATAACCTAGCCTTTGCTAATGAACCTGTTTTGCAGTCAGCTCACAACTCCTCTCTGGGTTTAATAAAGTAGTAAATTTTCTTTAATTTGAATCCTTTGTGTTATATTGAATTTTTTAAAAAATTTTTTTATTTCCTTTCCGCTTTTGTTCACAGCAGAATTTTTTTTTACAACATAAAAAATTTCTGCATATTTTATTTGCTTAAAGCAGGAACATTGTCTTGAATGTGGCTATAGTTCACACAAACCATTTTATGAAGCTGCTATTACTCTGATAATTCTGTAATATATAATTCTTTTGTTTCACATTACAGAAAAATAAAAGTTTATGACCGCTATTTGTCTTTTTTTTTTTTTGTTTCTTTGTTCTTTTGTATGTTTTTGTCTTTTACAATATCTAAAATATCAACTTTGATTAAAACATGGGTTATGCCTTTTGATTGTTACTGTTTTTTATTTTGCTGACATTGAAATTGATTATTGCTTAAAATCTCAGTTTGATAATCATCCATTTGAATGATTTGATATAAAATTATTGATTTTCAATATTCTTTTATTTTGTAGGTAAGTGCTGATTTTTGACAAAATTTCAGGCAGACATTTCTGTGAGTTAATGTTCTTTTAGAAGTAAGTATTCATTTTTTTTTCATCTTGATTACCTGTACATTAATTTCTTTTCCTTTCTTTCCTTCCCTCTCTTTTTTATTGTACTGTTGGCTCTTACTCCTCTCTATTTCTCCCTTTTTCCTTGGGTTAACCTCTCCTCATTTTTTTACCTTGCTTTTTCAGTAGAACAATGCTTCTTCTTTTGTATTTAGGTCATAATTCTCTTCTCTTTTATTTTTGGCTATGGGTTAATGATTCTTTTTCTCCTCTTTTGGATTTTCTATTGGTTAGCATTATTCTTCTAGTTCCTCTACTTTAAGATATGCATTGTGGTGCAGTGTATATTGGCCCAGAATGAGAAATTGCCGAGTCAAATTCAAATTCCAGTTGAAGTTGTTGCATTCACTTATGCACAAATACCCTTGTGAAAGGTATTAATCCATCTCTTCCCTCCAGTTATGGATTAAATAAAACAGATTAGGTTCTAGCCTTGACTGGCAACTAGTTTACCACAGAAAGTAATGACATCCTGCTGCAGGATAATCTTCTGCTCAGTTATGTCTTAAAAGAGACATGATCACCCAAACATGTATCACGTATGACACTTAACTGACTGACCTTATGTTTGCATCTACTTTTTGCTTTTTCTGAGAGTTAATATTATTTTTTCCTTTTTCTCTTAATTAATGTTCTTGAGCCGAGTCTGAATTCCAGTTGAATTCCTTGCATTCACTTACGTGCAACTACCCTTGGGAAAGGTATTAATCTGTCTCTTCCTTCCAGTTATGGATTAAATAACAGGACAGATTGGGTCTATAGCCTTGGCTGGCAACCAGTCTACCACAGAAAGCAATAGCAATCTACTGCAGGATAATCTGCCCAGTCAGTCATGTCTCTTTGGAGACATGATCACCCAAGCATGTTTCACGTATGGCACTTTACTGACTGAATGTTCTTGTGCTTTTTCGTACTGTTTATTTTTCTTTTCTTTTTTGTCAGTTAATTTCTTTTTTCTAAATAAATTCCTCCTTTACTTTTTTTGTCATATATTTTGTTTTTGCAATGATAATGTCATTATTTATTTCAGTCTAAGGAATGGGATGCCACTCCCAACTAAAAGAACTTTGCTAATTATCATCTCCACTGTCAAGATGACTAGGCGCTGTCTTGGAATAAAATTGCCTTCATAATAATCACCCTTGATTAAAATTTACTCAGATATATATTTCACTCTTAGAACAAATGAATTGACACAATAGGAAATTAGTTTCTGGGTTGAGGAGTTATCATTATTTGCACTGATTACATCCAGACTATTTCATATTTTCCTCGTTATTACGGCAGGTGTGTACCAATCCAGGAAACTTGAACTAGTCCCTTCATTTAATTTATAAGGGTAGAATGTTCTTGTTCACTACCCTGGACGGGATATCTCATCTAGTTCTTATTTTTAGTTATTGCTCACACTGCTTCCACTGAATTACACAAGTACACAATGCTCATACCAGAGATTGAACTTGTAATTACCAAACTCAGGAAAATAGCTATATTTCAAATTTGAGATTTTTTCACTTATGTTTATTTTCCTCCCTTTTTTTTTCTTCCCTGTGCGTTAACTCATATTTTTTTTTCTTTTTCTTAATGTTTCAACTTGATAATTTTGTGCTGGTCTTCAAGTGAATTTTTCACCTGCTTGTTTTAATTTTGAGAATGATATTGGAATCATTATAAATGTCTGTCAGTCTATGAGAACTAATGTTTCCTTTATGTTTATAAAAAGTGTAATCAAGCTTTACAATATATCCATTCATCTGGAATTAAATATTTATAATAGCTCTGTCCTATCGGTTACAGTTGCTTAAATTCATGATCACTGACAAACTTATTTTGCCTTAATTTACCCAAACTTTAGATTTCCAAAAAGAATATTAACTTTCAGAAAAAGGAAAAAATATTAACAACTCACAAAAAAGCAAAAAGATGTAAACCCTAGTTAGGGGAGATAAAAGAATAATGCTAACCCACAGGAAATCTCAAAGGTGAGTGAGAAGAGGAGAAAAGGAATCATTAACTCATAACCCAAAAATGGTGAGGGGGTTCTTTTTTGCAATTGGAGCAGATAGACTAAACTAGCGCCCGGTTCACACTTCACCCTCGTCTATTGAACAGGTGAAGAGGCTCATCCCTTGTTCCCTGTTTAGGATGTAGTTTCCGGCTTTCTCTTTCCCAATCTTTTCACTCTTACATAGCCCCCTGCACATCAGTGGCCTTACCACCTTGCTCAGGGTGATATGATTTAAAAAAAAAAAAAAAAAAAACTTAAATAGAAAAGAAGTATTGTCCCATTGAAAAAGCAAAGAAGTAAAATTACTTTAGTAAAACCCACTTTTCAGTGAGTAAAGCGAACACTTCACCTTGTATCTATTGTGAGTTTTCTTTTCCAGTTGTGTCTCAAGCAAAGTTCTCTTCCATCTGCATCTATAGCAAATTTTATAGTCAGTCAGTCAGTTAAAGTGCCATACATGAAACACGCTTGGGCGATCATGTCTCGAAAGAAACATGACTGACTGGGCAGAAGATTATCCCGCAGTAGATTGCCATTGCTTTCTGCGGTAGACTGGTTGCCGACCAAGGCTATAGAACCCAATCTGTCCTGTTATTTAACCCATAACTGGAAGGAATAGATGGATTAATACCTTTCCCAAGGGTATTTGTGCGTAAGCGAATACAATGAATTCAGCTGGAATTCGAACTCGGCTCCCCGATTTCTCATTCCGAGCCGATATCCACTGCGCCACAACGCACGTCCTTTATAACATACCTAAAATGTACGTTCTTTTTTTTCTTTCAGTTTTTAGAATCAATAAATATAATCCAATGTTGACAGTTTAAAAAAAAACACCGACTAATATGACTGCAATCAGAATGAAAACAAACAAAATCATTTTGAATTAAACTAAAACTAAACACTGCTCAATGATACGAACAAACTTCGTTCTTTTAGCCAACTCAGGACAAGAAAGAAGCATTAATAACATAGAGCACAAAATATGAGTGCTGTGAAGTAAACGGATCATATTGAATATTTGCTCAGCTATGGTGAGACAGTAACAACCGTCTGTAAGTTAATGTCATATGTATATGGTAAAATGGTATATGCTGAATGATAATGCATGTGTTGAATCTCATTTATATTGTAGACAACCAGTAGAAATGAAAGAAAGAATGTCTTTATTGTCCAGGAAGATGATAGAATGCTGTTGCTTACATAGATAAAAAGATTTACGTACAGAGATATATTTATAGATATAGCCAAATATTTATTGATATAAGAAAATAGAAAATTGTTCTGCACACCGAAATTTTCAGCAGTATGCCAAAAATATTAAATAAGAAGAAAATGAATATGCTGAACAAAAGAAAAAATATGGTTTAAAATAAATTGAATATTAACAATGCATTTCAGACAAAAAAAAAGTGTTTCATATGGCACATGATTTTATACAAAAAGTATTTATATTAAAAATATGACTTCTTAGGCAATGTTTTGAATTACATTTCAAGTGGATTTGTTTGATAATGTCTTCAGCTTTCATTACGAGTAGACTTATTTGATAATGTCTTCAGCTTTCATTACGAGTAGACTTATTTGATAATGTCTTCAGCTTTCATTACGAGTAGACTTATTTGATAATGTATTTAGCTTTCATTACGAGTGGACTTATTTGATAATGTCTTCAGCATTCATTGCAACTAGACTTCACTGAGATAATGTCTTTAGCGTTCATTGCAACTCGACTTCACTGAGATAATGTCTTTAGCGTTCATTGCAACTCGACTTCACTGAGATAATGTCTTTAGCGTTCATTGCAACTCGACTTCACTGAGATAATGTCTTTAGCGTTCATTGCAACTCGACTTCACTGAGATAATGTCTTTAGCGTTCATTGCAACTCGACTTCACTGAGATAATGTCTTTAGCGTTCATTGCAACTCGACTTCACTGAGATAATGTCTTTAGCGTTCATTGCAACTCGACTTCACTGAGATAATGTCTTTAGCGTTCATTGCAACTCGACTTCACTGAGACAATGTCTTTAGCGTTCATTGCAACTCGACTTCACTGAGATAATGTCTTTAGCGTTCATTGCAACTCGACTTCACTGAGATAATGTCTTTAGCGTTCATTGCAACTCGACTTCACTGAGATAATGTCTTTAGCGTTCATTGCAACTCGACTTCACTGAGATAATGTCTTTAGCGTTCATTGCAACTCGACTTCACTGAGATAATGTCTTTAGCGTTCATTGCAACTCGACTTCACTGAGATAATGTCTTTAGCGTTCATTGCAACTCGACTTCACTGAGATAATGTCTTTAGCGTTCATTGCAACTCGACTTCACTGAGATAATGTCTAGCATTAGGTGATGTCTTTAACTTGCATTTCAAATATACTTCTTAGGTGATGTCTTTAACTTGCATTTCAAATATACTTCTTAGGTGATGTCTTTAACTTGCATTACAAATATACTTCTTAGGTGATGTCTTTAACTTGCATTACAAATATACTTCTTAGGTGATGTCTTTAACTTGCATCATAATGTCCATCACTGAACAAGATACAATATAAGGAAAGCTCTTCTCATGCTTCTCAGTAAGATTTGGATTAAGCTAGACTACAACCAAAGGCTAGAGAAGCTTGTCTACCTTGCTTTTTCATTCATAGAGGCAAGGCAAGATCAATTCATACCTTTCCCTAGCTTAAATAACTAATGTCTTTATAAGAATAGCTCTTCGCTTAATTTTCAACAATCCTTGTAGCATGTGCATTGTGCATCTATATTGAATAAACAAATATCTTGTATGTGATTCATCTAAAATAGAACACTGTCAAAATGAAAATGGCCATTCTGTATCACTTCTGATTTCTTTTTTAATATTTTTTTTCAGATTCTGGAATAATTATCCATTACTGAACATGAATAGCTTCAAGAAATTAAAGTCTAAAAGATATCAGAAATGCAAAAGTAAAGTAGGGGAAAAAAATTTACTTAAAAGGAATTAATTGGTTTTAAAAGCAGAAAAGGCCAGATCCAACTCTTTAAAATAATTTATCCTTATCTTTTTTTTTTGTTTTTTTTTGTTTTTTTTTTTTTTTTAATTAAAAAGACAAGAAGCTTACACATTTAACTTGATTGAAATTAGCACTGAAATTATCATGGATTCATCTAAATTGGTATTTGCCTTTGCAGGAAATCAAGCAGAGAATTTGATTTTTACTCTTTGGGTATTTTGTTTATTTTAGAAATTCTCTGTGAATATCTCTTGTTGAACATTGTCTGCTAAACGTAGCCATAAACAATTGTATTCACATCTTCATTGTCTCCGCTATGTCCAGTAGTTGCATTTTTGCTCATGTATGAGAAATTTGCAAAGAGACTCTGTAGAATAGAAAATGAAAAAAGAGCAAAACAGAAGCTGGAATGGAGGAGAAAGATGGATATCTTTACCCATCATTGTAATACTTTATATCACGACTGATAATCTCATGTGAGATGACAGTGAATTTTAAATTGGTCAACATGTAATCATTTTGTGTGCGTGTGTCTAGAGACATGTAATATTCAATTAAATCACTTGGCAGTAGTTAAAATTTAATGCAAAAAAAATTGAAACCATTTTTGCGTTATAACTCCTTTATGATCACCAGCAAGTATCTTCCAAACGAATGTTTTTTTAACACACAGGTGTAAGCAAATAGGGTGTTAATATATTTTCATTTTCTAATTTTTTCTTTTTATCTTTTCTTTGTACCTTTTTTTTTTTTTTTTTGTCTCTTGTAACTTTTTTCTTTCTCACTGTAAACCCCTGCTCACCAGTGGCATTTCTGCTTTGCTTGGGATGAAATGAAAAAAAATGAAAATTGTTGCATTCTTTGGCTAAAAGTTTAAAAAACATTATGATGATAAAATTAAAATAATTTTCTGCCACAATGAAGTTGCTAGACAGATTTTTTATTAGTTTTTTTTTTTTAAATATTTGGCAACAACTTTTTAAGAGATAAACATGCCATCTCCTACAGCTGATGCAGGAGGAAGTCTGACTGTTGAGGCACTTGATTTGTATTGCTTTAATTTCTTTTTTGCTCTTGCCGTATATTTTACCAGGCATCGCCAGGTCTTGCTGACATCTGCGTCTATTGTCCATTAACTAGAATTGGTTTTTCAAGAAATCAAGGCATTTTTTTAAAGTGAAATATCCTTCTTACCAATGGAATTCATAGTGAATGAAGGTGTTTCACTCATGTGGATATAGCATGACAGGTCTTGGCTTCAAGAGATTGTTGATCATAGCTCTCCACGATTTCTTTATTTATAAATTGCCATGATCTCTTGGGAAAGATGTTAGAATGCTTTTCTGTTATTTTTCCCACTGTTTTGAATTTGCTTTTCTCATAGACTAGCTGCCACCCAATTCTAGAGAGCCTTATCAACTCTGCTATTTAACTTATAGTATGGAGGTTGGGGGAAGAGATGGCTTTGTACTTTCTCAATGATACTTGTTTGAAAATAAATGCAGCAAATGATACATGAACTCAACTTGCCAATCTTACTTTTTACATTGATAAACATTACAAAATGTTAGTTTTGAATAATTCAGCCTGAATTGATGAGTTATATAGAAAATCTTAAATACAAGGAATTGTTCTGTAGCAGATAAGAAATTAATTAAAATCAACCATCTTCTTCACTTTTACAAAATTTCACAATGCCATGTGAAATCCTTGTTTTCCCAAATAGAAAAAAAATTGACCATCTGCTGAAAGAAAGTCGAAACCAGATTTCGCAAGTAGGTGTTAAAATGATTTTTGATGAATGGGAGCGACTTCCAAGACCAAAAGGACTTGTGTAAGTGCAAAAAAAATTTAGATGACAATAAAAGGACTTCATCAATGTCAGAGTCAGATGGGAGCCGTGAGACGAAACATCTAAAAATGTAACTTCAACTTCATTGCCCTCTTTCTCTTTCTCTCTTTCAACAATTACTACTTTGAACAATTTTTTCAACTCTCAATACCCTTAACTCAACTTTATCATTCAACATGAACTCTACTCATAACTTTTTAATAATGTTTCTAAGTGCACATTATTTCTACTACTTATTTTTTAATAAATTTCTATTTTAAAATGCAAAATGTATATTTTATTCCTCTTATGCTATTCCACACAATTCCACACATTCCAACCTGCCGACAACCAACCTTCTGATGATAATTCTGCATAAAACTTGTAAGCTGTAGGGAGTTTGGTTATGTCTGACACAAGGTGGAATCAAAGAAACATTAACCATCTCTCCACGCAACAGTTCAATGAGACAAGTTGTTTGAATTCTAGATGTTCTTATATTTAAAAAGAAAAAATTTAAGCATGATTGTTTTTTTTTTATTTTAATTTGTGAGTAAATGTTTAAATTTAACAAGTACAGAGTTTCTTTCAAAGGCCAACTTATCAATGACAAGTCATATTAAAGGCCTTTTGTTTTGATTTCCTTGCTGACAATTTGCTCCTGAAAGAATCGGTACAATTTTCTAAGAAACCAAGAAAATTTGCCAGCGAAATGGCCATCACGGAAGGAAGAAAGATAGAAGATAAAAGGAATTGTGGACATTTTTGTAAATGAAAGGTTATCATGATCCACAAATTATATTGAGATTTCCACAAATAAAAGACTCCAGTCAAAGAATAAACGAGAATAAATAATTGAATTCAATTAAGGTTTGGATAGAAAAAAAACTAGATTGAAAACTTACATAAACACTAAACAAATAACAGAAGCACTAATATGGATAGATGTAAAGGGACACAAATTGTTTTCATATGTTCAAAGATGGAGTATTTTCATCATTTTATATGTTATTTAAATTCATTTTTTTATCCTTGATAATAATACAGTATTTGTTTTTAATCATTTTGCTCCAAGCAAGGCAATAAAGTCACTTAAAGTATTTCTAGAAAAGGCACAGGGAAGCTCTATTATGGTGGTGGAAAAGTGATTGAAAGTAAGATGCCAGGTCAAGTCCAATAACTTTGCAGATTTTTCTTTGGATTTCATCAAGATATTTGTTGGAAAGTCTTTTCCTCTGAAAAGGAAGAAAAATGAAAAGATATGGAAAAGATTTAAAAAAAATTAATGTGACTATTTAAACATGTCATTTTATTTACATCATGCTGATTTAATGATATATTATCTCCCATTAACTCTCAAATCCCACTCTACCCACACATGCTGCTTTCCCCTGTCTCTCTTTTCCTCTATTTGTCCTGTGAGTATTAGCTTCTCCAGGCCTTCTTTGCTCATTGTGTGTCCCAGGAACCTCAGCTGCCTCTTCCTCATGTTAAGCATGAGTTTTCTTCTTTTATTTGCATCCTCTCCAACATCTCATTATTGCTCATGTGCTCAGTCCAGGTATTCTCAGCATCCTTCTGTAGAAGCATATTTCTGCTGCCTCAAGCCTATCCTTGGGGAGATCGTCCAACATTCACTCCCATAAAGGACAGATATCATATAGCAGTCCAGCACTGTTTTCTTTGTTTCCAATGAGATTTTCCTGCTTCTCAGTACTCTGGTTAGTTTTTTTTTTTTGTTTTTTTTTTTGTTTTTTTTTTCTTTTTTTTGTGCTGTTTATACTTGTTTTTTTGAAAGGACATCTATAAACTCAATCCACGTACAAGTTTTAGACAATAATCCTGAAAAAATATGCTAAAAATAAAAAAGTGAAAATGGAGGCTTTGTGTGATTTCTTTTATTTTTCTTTTTTTTTTCTTAGCTGCACATCAATGCTGAAATCCAAACATATTGAATGCAATTTATGCCTTCGACTACAGATAAAACATTGTAATTTTACCATAAATTCTATTGCCGGTTGTTTAACTATAAATAGGTATTGTTGATCGTTTTACTATAAAAGTGTATTTTCATACTTTCCACATGTTTTGTTTTTGTTGTGGGGAGGGTTCACTATTTGCCTAGATCTGGGTCAAAAGGACTAGGAAACAACAGCAATTAAGAGATGGTTCCATGCTGTACAAAATCTTTCATCTCCTGATCAGAGACCTTGCTGCCATTTGTAGTTCATCATCATACCCAGGACTAGGAAGCTTTGTTATTATTTACTCAGTGTTGTATCGCTGATGTGGATACAGTACACAGAAAAATGTGCTGCAGTATTATTTAGCACAATATTTGATGTGAAGCAAATATACACAGAACAGTACAGTAGTTACAATGACAGACAAGACAGAACTTACAAAACAGAGAGGAGAGACTTAGATTGCAATAATCTCCAAAGTAATCAGTTCAAATATTACTTAAATGACACTATTCTTTACTTAAAAGAAGAGACTATATCAGGCCATGGGCCATTCCATCATTGAGAGAGCTGCAGGGGAGTCAACCACTCTACAACAATTTGAAAATTAGTGTCAGTAATGCCTTTTGACAAATGATACTGTTCAGCTTGGTAGCATTGTAATAGATTGAGAGCAAGAAGATAAACTTAGTTTTTCGTTTAGTTGTTAGTTTCAGCAAAAATTGAGAGGCTGAAACCTACTTTTCATCCCTATACGGTAATGGATGGTTTTGAGTTGGTGAGAATTGTGGTCTGTATGCATACATATAACTCGTTTTTTATTGGAATACTTTTTTTGTTTTTCAAACACTTAATACTTGATCAGGAAGAAGATGTCCAATGAAAAATATGCCCATCTCAAAAGCTATGAACATTGTTAGCTGCTGAGAAATAGTAGTAAAAACAGTTGAATGTGGTTAAAAGAAAATACTTCAATTCTGCCAATGTACGAGGGTCATTCAATAATTAAGGTGAATTTTCCTAATACAGATAGAAGTTTACTTTTTTTTTCTTTTTTTTTTTTAACGTAGTCTCCCACCAGTGTCACACACTTTTCTCATCTGTGCACAAGCTTCTATATTCCCACAGTGTAAAAATCTTTGGACCAATGTCTCAGCCAATCGCTCACATTACTTTTGACTTCATCGTTACTTTCAAACTTCTTTTAACAATTTAGCCCACTTGTAAACATTATTTTGGCTGAAACATGTGGCAACATACACGGTTGACCTTCTCCTATGAATTTCAACTGGTTTGCACCTTTCACCAACCAAAAACTTGATAAATGGCCTCTGTTCAATCCTGGAGCATGCTTCTTGGTCGGCTATCTTTGTTAATTTCCAAAACTCTCAAAGTTTTTATTCAATCTGCAAAAACAATTAAATCCCTTTGAAAAAGAAGTAAAGGAAAATTAAAAAAAAAAAAAGTAAGCTTCTATCTGTATTAGAAGTCCTTATACTGAAAAATTCACCTTATTTATTGAATGACCCTTGTATATTGAAACTGAATTAAGGTCATCACTCAAATACAGTTTATTTTATTTCCTTTCTCTCCCACCTTCAAAATTTCTTTGTCTCACAATGTAATATTTAAAAGCAAACATTTGTTGTACAGGGTGCGATAGTTAAATTGTCTTATAATTTTAGTTTCATGCATATTTGTTTTTGATTTTGTTGACTGCACAGTATAGTAGGGTTGATTGAGATCCATCTGTAAGAAAAAAAGCACCATGACAGAATTCACTCTGCCAGAAATGTTGAAATGGTATGTTGCATTGATTAGCATTTGTAATGGAAGCTCCAATATGAACACTCCAGAGTGTTTGGGTGTCTGAAGACAGTGCAGATATGTAGAAAAGGTTAGATTAGTCTAATGGTGATTAGAAAGGTATGACAGCTCAGAAAACTCAACCCGATCATTCTAATGAGAAAATCTACCAGATTTGTTGTTGAGGGGCTCAAACTCAGCACAAGGTTTACATCAAGTGCATTGAGGAGGTATTTCTGCTCTGGGTCAAGAGAGTGGCTGCTGGATCACCTTATATCTGGCAACAGGATTCTGCAACATGCTGCTCAAGTGGGAGAATCCAGTCATGGCTGTAAGACAATTTCTGCAACCTCCTCACCCCTTACATCTGGCCACTTAACTCCCTACACTATGACCACCTTGATTATTGTGTGTGGGGAGCAGTTGAGCAAAATATCAACAAAACTTCATTAAATACTGAAGATGAACTGAAGGCAAGGACTATAGCAGCATTCACTCACTTAAACAAGGAAACTGTCCAATAGAGTCGCAAGGGATTCCAAAATTGTCTGGAGACCAGTGTTGAACCCAGTGGCAATTTTATTGAATAAATTTACTATCTCATATTTCAAGATATTTTTGCACAATTTTGGTAGCTATATCTGTTAAAATGAGATGTCAGTGTTACTTTCATTTTGTGTAATTTAGATGATTCATCACACCCTGTAGTTCTTTTTTATAAGCGTTTCACCCCGAGCAAGGCATGTCACTGCCACTACTGCGCAGGGGGGCTACATAGAGTGGAGAAAGGATGATTAAATATAGGAAATGTCAGAGGGTGGGTGATAGGCGGGTAAGGATACTGAGAATGAGGGTTGGGTAGATGAGTGTTCTGAGAATAATTGGGAGTTAGAGTGATAGGAGGTGTCTATTGACCCTACATTTAAACACCTGGAGATTGTAGCTGTCAGGAAAGCAGACTTGTGGAAGGGAGTTCCACAGGCGGGAAGCACAAGAAAAGAAGCTGTTGGAGTATAATTTACGGTTACATCTTATTTGTTTAACTGTAAAAGGGTGGGACCTAGTTGCTAATCTAATATCTCGTGTAAATTCCTGCTTAGGCAGCACCAGTGATCTAAGCTCCTCAGAGCAGAAGCCATGAAAGTACTTGTAGAAGAGGCACAGGGAAGCCACATCACGCTGGTGAGAGAGTGGTTGCAGCCCGTCTGCCAAGTCAGTATCAACCACGTTACAGATCCTCCTTTGTATTTTGTCAAGAAGCCCAAGGAGAGCAGCAGGGGCACCCGACCAGATATGGCAGCAGTATTCAATACACGGGCGGATGGTAGTTCAATAAATCTTAACCATGATTAAGCAGCTTCTTTTCTATGTGCCATGCCCTTTCAGGACATAGGCAATCATGGCCTTCCACATCTGTATCCTTTGTTGTTTTTAATACCGTTTCTTCTTTTATCCCACTCAGTTCCAGCTTCTCCATCCATTTTATACAATAATCCTTCAGTGAGTATAAAATAAAGTCCTTTGCATAAAATGCCTACCTGCCCAGAGTTTGACTGTAATATTCTTACAGACCTTAAAGTGCATTCTATTAAACAAAGTTTCTTATTGGACAGCATAAATACAGCAGAAAATGCAATCTAGATAAAAACCAATATTGATCCATTACTATTGGCAGCTGGGATGGCATTTAGTCGTCTCTCGCTGGGTGAAGGGGGAGAAATATAGCCTCCTCTCTGGGTGGTAGAAATTGAGATGAGTTGGTTGTGGGTTTTCTGTTCTCCTTTTTGTCTTGGAAGATGTCAGACCAAATATTTTCATTTGTCTTTTTTGTTTGTTTGCTTGTTTTGCTTTTTTCCAAACTAACATAATTCTTTGTTTAATTCCTCAAAATTGTCTTATGACGATCAGCATCATCACTACGATGTAATGTAAGTGAGCTGAACTGACATCTCGCTACCTTTTCCATTGCCATAATGTAGCTTCTCTCTGCCTTTTCTACAAATACTTTCATGGTAATTGTTGTGATGAACTTTCCTCTATAGTACCTAGATTTGATGTATTTAAGCACAGTATGAGATTGTGGCAAGGTCTTATCATTTTGCAGTTGAAATTACTAGATGTAACTAGGTTTTATGCTAACAGTTTCTTTTATTACACTTCTTGCTTGGGAAACTCTCCTCTGGCTTCTTGCTTCCTAGTCAACTCTGATTTTCAAAAATTTAAATGCAATGTCATTTTCTGGCCCCCTAATCATTATTTTGTTTTCAGCTTCTCTTCTTAATAATAGAAGTTCTCATATTCTATAACATTAAATAAGCATTTGTGTCTTAGAGGCTTTATTGCCTTGATTGTGGTAAAATCATTAAAAGAAAAAAAGATCCAGACATGGTCATAAGATCATTATACATTTGAGCATCTGACCATATATCTTTAACAATCTTTTATGTCACTCAGTGATGGTGTCAGATCATTTTTTTCTGTTTGCTTCTCCAATGGAACCATTTTTTTTTTTTTTGTTTGTCTCACTTTGCATCGTTTGTGATACTGTAGCATCTCATTTCTAATGCTTGCATTCTTCACTGTAATTACACAGTTAATCTTTAAGATTTGCACAGAAAGACTGGGAAGGCTGTTTATATGGTTACTCATTGTAATTATCAACAAGCAGTAATATTCTGATCTGGATCAAATTAAATAAACCAAATAGCAAGGTGGACTGGGCTCTTACTTTGGCTGGCAAACAGCCTAGGAGAATAACTCTGAATTCAAAACCAGTTTGAAAAGTTACAGACTCTATCAGGATATCTTGCCTTAGATACACCCACTGCTGCTATAGCTTCACAACATATGGTGACTAAACAATTAAGAGTATGAGACTCACCTTCAAGGATGTTTCCAACTAGCGTACAGTTGGCAGACAAAAATAAACAGGGTTGTAACTCAATGCATGTCCCTCTCTCCTCTCAACCATTGAATAGATATTGTGCTGATATTTATTGATCACAATATCCACAGTGGAATCATCAGCCAATCAGAATCTACAAAATAGACTTGCCTACATGGCAGAGTGGAATCTCCCAGGCTGTCATATAAACCACCTACCAATTTGCTGGGTGGCTTTGAGCTGTCAGTTTCAATTTCAACTGATTACTGGCTGTTGCTATCTAAGGATTCTACAGTGACCTAATGATCCAATGTGCCTGTGATAGGGATTGTAATGGAAGTTTAACTTTATGATGGTTAAAGTTTACTGAAGTAAAGCACATTTTTATCAAGATATACATTTTTGTATGTACTATGCAAATTTGTGGAAATTTCAGAGTGTATTTTCATAATATGAAAATATACTTATTTTACTTTTTTTTAAAAATATCGTTTCATCCCAAGCAAGGCAGGACTGCCACTGGTGCACAAGGGGTTATAACAAAAGAAAAAAAAACAAGTTACAAAGGATTTTAAAGATCAGATATGGATGCAATTCAAATCAATAGAAGATGGCAAATGTCATTGCATTTAAACTTCTGAAGATTATAGCTATCAAGGGAGCAAACAAACAGAATCAAGATCCACAAATGGGAAGTATGAGAAAAGAAACTGTTATAGTAGAAGAGGTTGTTGCATTTAACTATTTTGACAGTAAAAGAGTGGGACCTAGATACCAATCTTGTAGCATGGATAAGTACATGTGGTCGAGGAAACAGAAAAAGCCTTGTCAGAGTAGTTTCCATGAAAATACTTGTAGAAAAGACAAAGGGAAGCCACATCACATTGGTGAGAAAGTGACTGAAGGGGCTACCAATTTAGGGTCAATTATATTGCAGATCCTCTTTAGGATTTTGTTGAGAACGTCAAGATGAATAGCAGAAGAAACCCAACCAGATATGGCCACTGTATGAAATGCAATAATGAATGGTAGATTTATAAATGTGCTAAATGAATTCTTACAAGAAAATTTTCCTGGTCCAACACAGTGACTCAACTTTCAAAAGAGACATGACTGACTGGGCTTTTATTGACTGATTTTCCCGCAGTAGGTTGCCATTACTTTCTGCAGTAGACTGGTTGCCAACCAAGGCTATAGAACCCAATCTCTTGTGTTATTTGATTCATAGCTGGAGGGAAGAGACAGATTAATACTTTTTCCAGTGGTATTTGTGTGTAAATGAATGCAACGATTTCAACTGGAATTTGAATTTGGCTCTCTGATTTTTCGTTTAGTCGATATCCACTGCATCACAACGCCCATATGAAAATTACTATGCCTGTCTATATTTCTGAGATGAGGTATTTTATTTTTTATTTTTTTATAATCATATTACTCCAAGCAAGGCATTTTACTGCCACTGTTTTGCAGGGGGTTACATAGGAGAAAAGTTATGAGAAAGAGACAGGTTATAGGGGTGTCAAGAAGTGGGTAAGAGAAGGATGAGAATACTGATGAGAGTGGAGTGAACGGAGAAGGGAGCATGAGAGAGAGGATGCAGGTTAGTGAGATAGATGACGATTGACTTTACGTTTAAATTCTTGGAGATTGTAGCTGTCGGGAAAGCAAGTAAATCGAAGGGAATTCTACAGGCGGGAAGTGCGAATAAGTATTGTAACTATTTACGTTGTTTGGACTGTTTTTCTCATCTTCATTGTTATATTCACAACGTTTTGACAAACAATATGGTGAGTTCAGTTAGTAAGGAGAAATAACTAAAACTGAGATATCCAGAAAAGGCATGGGATGTGGAACTAGAACAATCTACCCCAGTAGATGAAGGGTTTGGCTGAAAATTTTAATGTATATCATCTGAAAAAGTTCAGAGTGTACAATAGCCGAAACCTTGTGAATATGACAGTAAAGATGTGGACAACAGTCCAAATAATGTAAATCAGGTAAAACCAATTATAGTTAGATTCCTTTACAAAATTCTTTTATGTCCTACGTCTCTCTTAAATGAGAGCGATCATAGGTCTCCATAACTTCCTATTCTAATCCAAAGCAACATTTGACAGTCTGCTCTTCCACTTTATACCCAATCTGCCATTCACTCACACAAACTTGTTACATAGTTAACTCAACATTTTTTCCTTCTCTTGCCTTTAATATTTCCTGTGAGAGTTAAATTCTCTAAACCTCTTTTCTTTTTTCTCCAAGAAATTTTATGTCTCTTTCAGGGTGTAAGTTTAAGTTAAATTCTTCTTCCACCATGACTGCTTTCTTCTTTCATGTGCTTTGTTTCTTCAGGAAACATCATAGCTCTCCACAATTTCCTACCACAACCTCTTTACCATCCCTCTAAATCACTAGTCTGTCATTACTTTATGTAAACTTATTAGGTAGTTTATTCACTGTTTCCTTTCTGCTTTAGTTGACTTCAGTATCACCTGTAAGTATTATATTTTCTAAACCCTCTTTCCTCACTGTGTCAATTTTAACTGTTGCATTCTGAATCTGAGTACCAGTGCAATTTTTATTCATATTTTTCTTAAAACTTTCTTGTTGCGCACATGTCCAGTCTATGGCATTCTCAACATCTATATCTAGATTCGTGTGTCAGTTTACCTGTGAGAAAATTGTCCAATATTCACTGTTATATGGAGGGACTGATATTAGACAAAAATTAGTGCTCTTAACTTTCTAATGACATTTTTCTAACTTGTGATATTTTGTTTAGTCTATGCAAACATGTTTCACTGTTACATTATGCTTTCGGAAATTCTGTATGTTACTGCTCTACTCAGATAAATTTCTGTACCTGGTCGTTTTTAATTCATAGCTCAAACCTTGGGTGGTTCCTTTTCCTGAGGCCCACACATTTTATTTACTTACAATTGATAATTAGTCCTTTGTTATTGCTCTCCTTTACTATGTTGGCTAGGGGTTGCTGCCATTTTTCTTCTGAATATGCCATAAGCATAGTGTCATCTGTCTATTTTAGATTGTTAAAAGTATGTCCTTGTAGCTAAAATAAAATCGTTAAAGAATGCATTAGCTGAAATTTTGTGTTCTAACCAACTTGCAAGAATTGAGGATAAAAATGCAAAGGATTGAAACATAGGTTACACATAAATAAAAAAAAGTTATAAGATCAAAATATTGATGTTATATAAAAAAAAAGTATCAAAAGTGAAAACACATATGAAAATATAAAAGCCGTGTAGAAAAACATGGAATGAAGAAACGAAAAAAAATAGAAGCTCAAAATATAAAGTTCATCTTGAAACCATTGGAAGAAAAAATTTACAAAATAATAGGATCAAAACAGATTTTATTGAAAAACTGGAGGAAAATATCCGTACAAATATGTAAATATAAGGAAAAGATAAGTATAAATCATATTAGATTAAACATAGATAAAAAAAATTAATTTCTGAATAATGTAAATGATTACTTTCTAAAATTATTGAATCAAACATCAACCTAAAAGGGTAAATTTTCATTGTAAGTCCCGACGCTTTTCCCCTTCAAATTTATCCAAAATAGCATTATCTCTGTGCAAATGTATATGCTGAACTCACATCCATTGTTAGTCATTGAAGAAACTTACCTTTTTTTTATCTAAATGTCCATAAAAAAACAAACTATATCTTGCACATTTTCTCTCCCATAACTCTCACAAAGTCATGTAATTAACTGCAGAATGACGTACTGCGTAATGCAACGAATTTTGTCAGATTTTTGGTCGATTTTTCTTCATTTACTGATACTTCCGGAGATGTACTTCCGGTAATGAAAGTCATGCGTTATTGTATTTCTAGCTTATTACTTTAATAACAGGAAGTACATCGCCAGAAGTTTCAGTAAAGGAAGAAAATCGACCAAAATTCGACAGAGAATTCTGCCTACATAGAACGTCATTCTGCAGTTAATTACATGACTTTGTGAGAGTTACGGGAGAGAAAAAGTGTGAGATATAGTTCGTTTTTTTTATGAACTTTCAAAGCAAAAATGGTAAGTTTCTTCAATAACTAATTGTTGATTTGAGTTCAGTGTATACATTTGCACAGAAATAATGCTATTTTGGATAAATTTGAAGGGGGAAAAGACGTTGGCACCTAAAACGAACATTTACCCCTAAAAGAAAGGAATTTGTTCTATGTGCCATGTCTTTTCAGGATGTAAGCAATCATGTGTCTCCACCATTTCCTGTCTTTTGTAGCTCTTAGCAATGTTTATCTTTATGCTCTCCCACCCAACCCCTGTTCTGCTAACATTTTACACAAGGTCATTAGGAAGATTACTTGCTGTTTTTCTCTGCCCTTTACTGTCCTGTGGGTATCAAATTCTCCAATTCCTCTTTCATCATTATATGCCCAATAAATTTCATCTAGATGTAGCATTTCAATATTATAAAAAGAATAATACAATAAGCAGATTTTTAAATGAAGGTAAATATTTTATAATGTTTATTTTTGTCAATGGGCAGTCTAATTTCACAGATTACAGTGTGACCTATCTGCAAGTCAAACTCAAATACCCAATTTTTTGCCTCAAACTAAGGGTACAACCTATCTACGAGTATATACAGTATCTTTTTCTGATTCTAAGTATAAGCGTCTTTTTTGTTATGATTTTCTTTAAAAACCTCTTGCTGTCCACTCAGCATAGTTGCTGTATAAACTGTAGGAAAAGTTTAATTAAAAATAATTGACAAAGTACTGCAGTTAAGTTTCTTCAATTTTCTTTGTGTTCTTAAAATTTTCTGGACATAAGTTACATAAATTTCTCAAAAAAATTTTTATGTCCAAGCACTACAAACAATTTTTACAAGAATTATGTCCAGAAAAGAAGAAAATTACAAGGACAATTAAAATAAAATCAGTTTAAATGTAGTACCTTGTCAGTTATTTTTAATGAAACTTGTATTAGAGAGAGACTGCTGCAAAATATATATATATATATATATAAATCCAGGTGAAGAGAACCAACAGATTTACATTTCTGAGTTTGCCTGCATTTACGTTTTCTTTAATAATTTTTTTATAAAAGTTCTCAATAACCAACAGTTTTACAATTGCGAGTTTTCCGGCATTTGCTTATTTTTATAAAAGTGTTCAATACAATAAATATTGTAGATCATATAATATATATATATATATATATATATATATATATATTCAAATATGAAACTGTACACACACACACACACACACACACACACACACACATATATATATATTTTTTTTTTTTTTTGTTTAATCATGTCACCCCGAGCAAGGCAGTAATGCCACAGATGCGCAGGGGGCTACGTAAGAGTGAAAATATTGGAAAAGAGAAAGCTGGAAACCACAGCCTAAACAGGGAACAAGGGATGAGCCTCTTCACCTGTTCAATAGACGTGGGGGGAGTGTGAACCAGGCGATAGTTTAGTCTATCTACTCCAATTGAAAAAAAAAAAAAAAAAATGAAAAGAGTAAAAAGATTGGAAAAGCGAAAGCCGGAAACCACATCCTAAATAGGGAAAAGGGATGAGCCTCTTCACCTGTTCAATAGACGTGGGTAGAATACACGCACACACACACACACATGGTTAGAATGTTCACTTTCAAGCTTTGAGACCTGGATATAAATCTCAACATGGTCAATTTGTCTGGAAGGTGACTTTGATTATATCAACCCAGGGAGGCAATCCCAGCATGCAGCACCTTTTGGAAAGTGCCTGAAAGCCCTACCCAACAGGTTACCCCAATCTATGTGAGTGAAATTGTGTAGGTAGAACTATTTGGATGCTGGTTGTATTAGAACTGTTCATCACTTCTGATAACCAAGGGTTTGATCATGTTGGCCTTGTCCAAGAATTTGATGATGCTATGCTGTAATCTCTCTCTCTCACACACACAAATTGTAACTAAGATCCATTCAACATAATTACAACAGATTCTGTTTGTGAAGCAGATATTGTTTATAGGGATTTGTTTGTCACCCTGGCAGAAGGGTGTGCTCAGAAATAAGTCAGTTAAGTGCCATACGGGATACACGCTTGGGCGATCATGTCTCGAAAGAGACATCACTGACTGGGCAGAAGATTATCCCGCAGTAGGTTGCCATTGCTTTCTGCGGTAGACTGGTTGCCAACCAAGGCTATCGAATCCAATCTGTCCTGCTATTTAACCCCTAACTGGAAGGAAGAGACGGATTAATACCTTTCCCAAGGGTATTTGCGTGTAAGTGAATACAATGGATTCAACTGGAATTCGAACTCGGCTCCCCGGTTTCTCGTTCCGAACTGATATCCACTGTACCACAACAAACAGAAATAAGTAGCGAGCCATAATATACAGGGTGAGATAGATAAATTGTTGTCTAAATTAGGCAAAATAAAAATAACACTGACATCTCATTTTAACAAATTTTTTTTTTTTTTAATCATGTCACCCCAAGCAAGGCATTCCACTGCCACTATAGCTTAGGGGGGTTACATAGAGTGATTGGGTATAGGAAATGTCAGAAGGAGGGTGATATACAACTTAGGATGTACATAGGGAGAGAGTGGGTGTGTGTTAGTGTGTTAGGAGGTGTCTATTGACCCTACATTTAAACTCCTGGAGGTTGTAACCGTCGGGGAAGCAAGTATGCGGTAAGGAATTCCACAGGCGGGAAGTGCGAGGAAAGAAGCTGTTGGAGTAGAAATATTTACTAAAAGTAGTATGGAGTAGATATATTTACTGAAATTACACAATAATATATTGAATTACTGAAAAGTAAATTTATTCAACAAAATAACCATTGGCTTCAACCACAGCCTCCAGATGACTTCGGAATATCCTGCATCTCTTTTGGACCATCTCCTTAAGTTCATCTTTGGTGTTATAAATCGTTTTGTTTGTGTCCTGCTCAGCTGTGCCATATATATAATCAAGCAGGTTACAATCTAGGGAGTTAGGTGGCCAGATGTAGTTTTAGCATAGTTGTTTATCATCATAATCATGTTTCCAAGCCGTACTATATATACCATGCATACAGGACACGATAAATGAATTGTCATCTAATTTAGACAAAAATGAAAATAACACTGACATCTTATTTTAACAGATATATTTACAAAAAATATCTTGAAATACCAAAGAGGATATTTATTCAATAAAATCATGTTTGGCGCCAACCACAGCCTCCAGACGACCTTGGAATCTCCTGCAACTCTTCTAGATGGTCTCCTTGTTTTAGTTGATGAATGCTGCCATAATCCTTGCCTTCAATTCATTTTTCGTATTACAGTGATGAAATTTTTTTTTTTCAGTATTAGTTGGTCTCTCGTTCAACTGTGACCAACACATAACAATCAAGGGGATTGCACTTTGAGGAGTGGCAAAATGTAAGGGGTGATATGATTGCAGAAATTGTCTGATGGTCATCACTAAGTTCTCCTGCTCATGTGGCATGGTGCAAAATCTTGTTTTCAGCATAGGATCATCCAGCAGCCAGCCTCTTGACCCAGGGTAGTACGGCCCTCCTCAAGGTACTTGATCTAGGCCTTCATGTTGAGCTTGAAGGCCTCACCAACAAATTTGATAATTCTTTTTTATCAGAACAACCAGAGTGAGTCTTCTGAGTTTCAGTACCTTTGTAATCACCATTAGACTCATCCAACTCTTTCTTAATTGTCAGCACTGTCCTCAGACAGACACCGAAACACTCTGAAATGCTTGTATTGAATGTTTTGGCACAAGTGTCAAGCAATACAGCATGCTTGTTTTTAAATTCATGGCAAAGTGAATTACTTGATCGTACTCTTTCTCCCAACTGACTCTACTATAGTGTGCAGCCAACAAAATAAAAACAAAAAGCACATATTAACATAATTAAAAATATATATTGGCGACAATTTACCCTTCACATTATGTGTGTGTGTGCGCGCATAAAATCATAGGAATATAGACACACCAGAATCTTATTTTTTCTTTTTCTTTTTCATAAAACAGCCTGATTTCTGAAAAAAATATCCAACAAGAAATATAACCACTTTTTCATTTACAATCAAACGAGCACCATTTTTTTTCTCCTAATATTTACATTTCCTGTCTCTCGACAAAATAATTTTTCTATTTGTTTGTATCATTTTTCATTATCCGATCTGAAACCCTTGTGTTGTTTACAAGGGATCTCTTTTTTTGCATTTCAACACTATATTGATATTCTATGAATTAAGGAAGAAAAAATGGAAGTTCTATCCGTAGCCAATTTAATAGAAAATCAATATTTGTCTCTTGATAAGTAAAAAGCTTTGATGCAAGCCTTTTTCTTTATTTTCTCTTTCTCAGATTATTTACCTGTTGTCTAGTTCTTTACTTATTCTTCTTGGCCGAAGAGTTCAGTGACAAGATCATTAGACTGAAGGCTGTGGAATCTGAGGTTGGAATCAGTTATATTGGCATGTACTAGTTCCATTTTTTTAAAAGTCCTGTCCAAAAAATACTGATGCACCTCTAAATCTCTTCATGATCAAAGATTGGCAACTGACTTCTCTTCTGATCTAACAGTAAATTCCCAGTGAGGAAAAACTGGCTGGTTATATACAATGCCTCAGAAACCAACTTTATATTCCATCACTGCCAATCTAACCCTAAAATATCATGAGTCATGAACATATGTTGTCTTGAGATAATAACCAACACTAGACCCCAAAACAGGAGATGGAAAGTGCGACATAGGGATCCGAAGGCGAGGGACGCATTCCAGAAACCGAGCAAAGTACTTAGACACAGGAAAATTTCCCTAGAAACAAAGAGTGCTAGATTGCTATGTGATGTCAGTTCTTCAATATGGCAGTGAATGCTGGACATTATCATTGAAGATGAGGAAAAAAACTTGAAGCAGCGAAAATGTGGTTTTACAGAAGGATGCTGCGGATATCATGGACTGAACATGTGAGCAATGATGAGGATTTGGAAAGAATGGTATTGAAAAGAAAACTAATAGTGAGCAGTAGGAAGAGGCAAGTGAAGTTCCTGGGATATGCAATGAGGAAGGAGGGCTTGGAGAACCTGATACTGACAGGCCAGATAGAAGGAAAATGAGACAGAGGAAGGCAGCAGATAACATATTTGCAGGGCCTGATCAGGTGAATGACGGAACAGGAGAAAACATTAAGAGCCACCAGGGAGAGGGAAACGTGGAAAGTCATGATCGCCTACATCCTGAAAGGATTGGGCACATAGAAGAAGACAATGACAACTCCATGTGGAACTCTTATATATGATCCATTGCTAAAGATGGAGTTAAAATGATCATATCCTTTGACTACTCCAGTAAGTAAAACTGACTTCTAATGCTATCCTCTA
>JBBBDQ010000801.1:2262500-2317500 GCA_037127315.1 Ascarosepion bandense
ATGTGTGCGTGTGTGTATGAGTATGTGTGAGTTGACAATGTGTGTGTGTGAGCATGAGTTGACAATGTGTGCGTGTGTATGAGTATATGAGTCAGTCAAATGTGTGCGTGTAAGTATGAGCATGAGCTGACAATGTATGTGTGTGTGTGTATGAGTATGTGAGTTGACAATGTGTGTGTATGAGCATGAGCTGACAATGTGTGTGTGTGTATGAGTATGTGAGCTGACAATGTGTGTGTGTGTATGAGTATGTGGAGTTGGACAAATGCATGTGTGTGTGTGTGTGCATGAGTATGTGATGGACAATGTATGTGTGTGTGTGTGTATGAGTGTGTGAGTTGACAATGTATGTGTGTGTGTGTGTGTATGAGTATGTGAGTTGACAATGTATGTGTGTGTGTGTATATATGTGAGTTGACACTGTGTATGTGTGTGTGGGTATGAGTGTATGTGAGTTGACAATGCATGTGTGTGTGCATGAGTAAGTGTGAGTTGATACGTATGTGTGTGTGTATATGTGAGTGACAATGCATGTGTGTGTGAGTATGTGAGTTGACACATGTGTGTATGAGTATGTGTGAGCTGACAATGTGTGTGTGTATGAGTATGTGAGTTGATACTGTGTGTGTATGAGTACGTGGAGCTGACAATGTGTGTGTGTGTGAGTATGTGAGTTGACAATGTGTGTGTGTATGTATATGTGAGTTGGTTGGGGCCTGTGTGTGTGCATGAGTATGTGAGTTGATAATGTGTGTGTGTATGTATATGTGAGTTGACAATGTGTGTGTGTGTGCATGAGCAAGGGGGAGCTGGATAAATGTGTGTGTGCATGGATAGGATGACAATGTGTGTGTGCATGAGTATGTGAGTTGATAATGTATGTGTGTGTGTATGAGTATGTGAGTTGACAATGTATGTGTGTGTGTGTATGAGTATGTGAGTTGACAATGTATGTGTGTGTGTGTATGAGTATGTGAGTTGACAATGTATGTGTGTGTGTATGAGTATGTGAGTTGACAATGTATGTGTGTGTATGAGTATGTGAGTTGACAATGTGTGTGTGTGTGTATGAGTATGTGAGTTGACAATGTGTGTGTGTGTGTATGAGTATGTGAGTTGACAATGTGTGTGTGTGTGTATGAGTATGTGAGTTGACAATGTGTGTGTGTATGAGTGAGTTGACAATGTGTGTGTGTGTGTATGAGTGAGTTGACAATGTGTGTGTGTGTGTATGAGTATGTGAGTTGACAATGTGTGTGTGTGTGTATGAGTATGTGAGTTGACAATGTGTGTGTGTGTGTATGAGTATGTGAGTTGACAATGTGTGTGTGTATGAGTATGTGAGTTGACAATGTGTGTGTGTGTGTATGAGTATGTGAGTTGACAATGTGTGTGTGTGTATGAGTGAGTTGACAATGTGTGTGTGTGAGTATGTGAGTTGACAATGTGTGTGTGAGTATGTGAGTTGACAATGTGTGTGTGTGTGTATGTGAGTTGACAATGTGTGTGTGTGTGTATGTGAGTTGACAATGTGTGTGTGTGTGTATGTGAGTTGACAATGTGTGTGTGTGTGTATGTGAGTTGGCAATGTGTGTGTGTGTGAGTATGTGAGTTGACAATGTGTGTGTGAGTATGTGAGTTGACAATGTGTGTGTGAGTATGTGAGTTGACAATGTGTGTGTGAGTATGTGAGTTGACAATGTGTGTGTGAGTATGTGAGTTGACAATGTGTGTGTGTGAGTTGACAATGTGAGTGTGTGAGTTGACAATGTGTGTGTGTGAGTGAGTTGACAATGTGTGTGTGTGAGTGAGTTGACAATGTGTGTGTGTATGAGTGAGTTGACTATGTGTGTATGAGTGAGTTGACTATGTGTGTGTGTGTATGAGTGAGTTGACTATGTGTGTGTGTGTATGAGTGAGTTGACTATGTGTGTGTGTGTATGAGTGAGTTGACTATGTGTGTGTGTGTGTATGAGTGAGTTGACTATGTGTGTGTGTATGAGTGAGTTGACTGTGTGTGTGTGTATGAGTGAGTTGACTATGTGTGTGTGTGTATGAGTGAGTTGTCTATGTGTGTGTGTGTATGAGTGAGTTGACTATGTGTGTGTGTGTATGAGTGAGTTGACTATGTGTGTGTGTGTATGAGTGAGTTGACTATGTGTGTATGAGTGAGTTGACTATGTGTGTGTGAGTGAGTTGACTATGTGTGTATGAGTGAGTTGACTGTGTGTATGAGTGAGTTGACTATGTGTGTATGAGTGAGTTGACTATGTGTGTATGAGTGAGTTGACTATGTGTGTATGAGTGAGTTGACACACACATATATATATGTGTGTGTGTGTGTATGAGTGGTTGACCATATATATGTGTGTGTGTGTGGTGAGTGGGTTGATCATATATGTGTGTGTGTGTATGAGTGACTATATATATGTGTGTGTGTATGAGTGAGCTGGATATGTGTGTGTGTATGAGTGAGTTGACTATATATATATGTGTGTGTGTGTGTGTATGAGTGAGTGATTTACATATGTGTGTGTGTGTGTATGAGTGAGTTGACTATATATATGTGTGTGTGTGCATGAGTGAGTTGACTATATATGTGTGTGTGTGTGTGTATGAGTGAGTTGACTATATATGTGTGTGTGTGTGTGTGCATGAGTGAGCGACTATATATGTGTGTGTGTGCATGAGTGAGCTGACTATACATGTGTGTGTGTGGGCATGAGTGAGTTGATTATATATGTGTGTGTGTGTGTATGAGTGAGTTGACTATATGTGTGTGTGTGTGTATGAGTGAGTTGATTCATATATGTGTGTGTGTGTGTATGAGCGAGTTGACTATATATGTGTGTGTGTGCATGAGTGAGTTGACTGTATGTATGTGTGTGTGTATGAGTGAGTTGACTATATATATGTGTGTGTGTGTATGAGTGAGTTGACTATATATGTGTGTGTGTGGCATGTGAGTGAGTTGACCATATATGTGTGTGTGTGTGTGTATGAGTGAGTTGACTATATATGTGTGTGTGTGTGTATGAGTTGACTATATATATATATATGTGTGTGTGCATGAGTGAGTTGACTATATATATGTTTGTGTGTGTATGAGTGAGTTGACTATATATATGTGTGTGTATGAGTGAGCTGACCATATATGTGTGTGTGTGTATGAGTGAGCTGACTACATAAGTGTGTGTATGAGTGAGTTGACTATATATGTGTGTGTGTGTGAGTGAGCTGACTATATATATGTGTGTGTGTGTGTATGAGTGAGTTGACTATATATGTGTGTGTGTGCATGAGTGAGTTGACTATATATATGTGTGTGTGTGTGTGTGTCAAGGAAAAAGCTGACTATATATGATGTGTGTGTGTATGAGTGAGTTGACCATATATATGTGTGTGTGTGTATGAGTGAGTTGACTATATATGTGTGTATGGAGAGTTGGGACTATATATATGTGTGTGTGCATGAGTGAGTTGACCATATATATGTGTGTGTATGAGTGAGTTGACCATATACATGTGTGTGTATGAGTGAGCTGACTATATATATGTGTGTGTGTGTGTATGAGTGAGCTGACTATATATATGTGTGTGTGTGTATGAGTGAGTGCTGACTATATGTGTGTGTGTATGAGTGAGTTGATTATATGTGTGTGTGTATGAGTGAGTTGACCATATATATGTGTGTGTGTGTGTATGAGTGAGTTGACTTATATATGTGTGTGTGTGTATGAGTGAGTTGACTATATATATGTGTCTGTGTATGAGTGAGTTGACTATATATATGTGTGCGTGTGTGTATGAGTGAGTTGACTATATATATGTGTGTGTATGAGTGAGTTGACTATATATATGTGTGTGTGTGTGTATGAGTGAGTTGACCATATATATGTGTGTGTGTATGAGTGGGTTGACTATATATATGTGTGTGTGTGTGTATGAGTGGGTTGACTATATATATGTGTGTGTGTGTGTATGAGTGGGTTGACTATATATATATGTGTGTGTGTGTGTATGAGTGAGTTGACTATGTGTGTGTGTATGAGTGAGTTGACTATGTGTGTGTGTGTATGAGTGAGTTGACTATATATATGTGTGTGTGTTTGTATGAGTGAGTTGACTATATATATGTGTGTGTGTGTGTATGAGTGAGTTGACTATATATATATATGTGTGTGTGTGTATAAGTGAGTTGACTATATATATATATATATGTGTGTGTGTATGAGTGAGTTGACTATATATGTGTGTGTATGAGTGAGTTGACTATATATATGTGTGTGTGTGTATGAGTTGACTATATATATATGTGTCTGTGTGTATGAGTGAGTTGACTATATATATATGTGTGTGTGTGTATGAGTGAGTTGACTATATATATATGTGTGTGTGTATGAGTGAGTTGACTATATATATATGTGTGTGTGTGTATGAGTGAGTTGACTATATGTGAGTGTGTATGAGTGAGTTGACTATATGTGTGTGTGTATGAGTGAGTTGACTATATGTGTGTGTGTATGAGTGAGTTGACAATATGTGTGTGTGTATGATTGAGTTGACTATATGTGTGTGTGTATGAGTGAGTTGACTATATATATATATATATGTGTGTGTGTATGAGTGAGTTGACTATATATATATATGTGTGTGTATGAGTGAGGTGACTATATGTGTGTGTATGAGTGAGTTGACTATATATATATATGTATGAGTGAGTTGACTATATATATGTGTGTATGAGTGAGTTGACTATATATATATATATATGTGTGCATGAGTGAGTTGACTATATATATATATATGTGTGTGCATGAGTGAGTTGACTATATATATATATGTGTGTGTGCATGAGTGAGTTGACTATATATATATATGGGTGTGTGCATGAGTGAGTTGACTATATATATATATATGTGTGTGCATGAGTGAGTTGACTATATATATGTGTGTGCATGAGTGAGTTGACTATATATATATATGTGTGTGCATGAGTGAGTTGACTATATATATATGTGTGTGCATGAGTGAGTTGAATATATATATATATGTGTGTTCATGAGTGAGTTGACTATATATATATATGTGTGTGCATGAGTGAGTTGACTATATATATATGTGTGTGCATGAGTGAGTTGACTATATATATGTGTGTGCATGAGTGAGTTGACTATATATATGTGTGTGCATGAGTGAGTTGACTATATATATATGTGTGTGTATGAGTGAGTTGACTATATATGTGTGTATGAGTGAGTTGACTATATATGTGTGTATGAGTGAGTTGACTATATATATGTGTGTATGAGTGAGTTGACTATATATATGTGTGTATGAGTGAGTTGACTATATATATGTGTGTATGAGTGAGTTGACTATATATATGTATGTGTGTATGAGTGAGTTGACTATATATATGTATGTGTGTATGAGTGAGTTGACTATATATGTGTGTGTATGAGTGAGTTGACTATATATGTGTATGAGTGAGTTGACTATATATATATGTGTGTGTATGTGTGAGTTGACTATACATGTGTGTATGAGTGAGTTGACTATATATGTGTGCATGAGTGAGTTGGGACTATATGCGTGTGTATGAGTGAGTTGGACTATATATGTGTATGAGTGAGTTGACTATATATGTGTGCATGAGTGAGTTGACTATATATGTGTGTATGAGTGAGTTGACTATGTATGTGTGTATGAGTTGACCATATATATGTGTGTATGAGTGAGTTGACTATATATATATATATATGTGTGTATGAGTGAGTTGACTATATATATATATATGTGTGTATGAGTGAGTTGATTATATATATATGTGTATGAGTGAGTTGACTTCATTTATATATGTGTATGAGTGAGTTGACTTATATATATATGTGTATGAGTGAGTTGATCATATATATATGTGTATGAGTTGACTATATATATATGTGTATGAGTGAGTTGACTATATATATATGTGCATATGAGTTGACTATATATATATGTGTATGAGTGAGTTGACTATATATATATGTGTATGAGTGAGTTGACTATATATATATGTGTATGAGTGAGTTGACTATATGTGTGTATGAGTGAGTTGACTATATGTGTGTGTATGAGTGAGTTGACCATATATATATATGTGTGTGCATGAGTGAGTTGATTACATACAGGTGTGCATGAGTGTATTGACCATACATATATATATATATGTGTGTATGAGTGAGTTGACTATATATATATATGTGTGTATGAGTGAGCTGACTATATATATGTGTGTATGAGTGAGTTGACTATATATATGTGTGTATGAGTGAGTTGACTATATGTGTGTATGAGTGAGTTGACTATATGTGTGTATAAGTGAGTTGACTATATATATGTGTGTGTGAGTGAGTGACTATATATATATATGTGTGTGTGTATGAGTGAAAGGACTATATATATATATGTGTGTGTATGAGTGAGTTGATCATATATATATATGTGTGTGTGTATGAGTGAGGTTGGATTATATATATATATGTGTGTGTGTGTGTGTGTGTGCATGAGTGAGTTGATTATATATATATATGTGTGTATGTGTGCTGACAATATACATATGTGTGTGTGTGAGTTGACAACATATATATATATACGTGTGTGTGTGTGTATGAGTATGAGTTGACTATATATATGTGTGTGTGCATGAGCATGCGAGTTGACCATATATATACATATATATGTGTGTATGAGTGAGTTGACTATATATATATATGTGTGTGTGTACGAGTATGTGAGTTGATCATGTATATATGTGTGTATTTGTGCATGTGAGTTGACTATATATATGTGTGTGTGTGTACTAGCATGTGAGTTGACTATATATATATGTGTGTGTGTGTGTGTATGGATATGTGAGTTGACCATATATATGTGTGTATGAGTAAGTGAGTTGACTATATATATATATGTATGTGTATAGGTGAGTTGACCTATATATGTGTATGAGTGAGTTATTTATATATGTGTGTGTGAGTGAGTTGTTATATATGTGTATGTGATGGAGTTGACTATATATGTGTATATGTGAGTGAGTTATTTATATATGTATGATGTAGTTGACTATATATATATATATCTGTGTGTGTGGTGAGTTGACTATATATATATATATGTGTGTGTGTATGATGGGATGGCTATATATATATATATGTGTGTATGAATTGATTGACTATATATGTGTGTATAGTCGAGTTGACTATATATATATGTGTGTGTGTATCGATGAGTTGACTATATATATATGTGTGTGTATGAGTGAGTTGACTATATGTATATATGTATGAGTGAGTTGACTATATATATGTGTTATGAGTGAGTTGACTATATATGTATGAAGGTGAGGTTAATTATATATATGTGTGTGTGTGAGTGAGTTAGGCTGTATATATATGTGTGTGTATGAGTGAGTTGACTATACATATATATATGTGTGTATGAGTGAGTTGACTATATATATGTGTGTATGAGTGAGTTGACTATATATGTGTGTATAATTGGTTGATATATATGTATATGTGTATGAGTAGTTGACTATATATATATATATATGTGTGTATGAGTGAGTTGACTATATATATGTGTATGAGTGAGTTGACTGTATGTGTGTATGAGTGGATTGACTATATATATGTGTGTATGAGTGGGGTTGACTATATATATGTGTGTGTATGAGTGAGTTATTTATATATGTGTGTATGAGTGAGTTGACTATATATGTGTGTATGTAGTGAGTTGACTATATGTGTGTATGAGTGATTGACTACATATGTGTATGATGCGTTGATACATATGTGTATAGTGAGTTGACTACATATGTATGAGTGGTTAATTTTATGTGTGTATGAGTGAGTTGACTATATATGTGTGTATGAGTGGATGGCTATATATGTGTGTATGAGTGTGTTGACTATATATGTGTGTATGAGTGAGTTGACTATATATGTGTGTATGAGTGAGTTGACTATATATGTGTGTATGAGTGAGTTGACTATATATGTGCGTATGAGTGAGTTGACTATATATGTGCGTATGAGTGAGTTGACTATATATGTGTGTATGAGTGAGTTGACTATATATATGTGTGTATGAGTGAGTTGACTATATATATATATATATATATATATGTGTGTATGAGTGAGTTGACTATATATATATATATATATATGTGTGTGTATGAGTGAGTTGACTATATATGTGTGTATGAGTGAGTTGACTATATATGTGTGTATGAGTGAGTTGACTATATATGTGTGTATGAGTGAGTTGACTATATATGTGTGTATGAGTGAGTTGACTATATATGTGTGTATGAGTGAGTTGACTATATATGTGTGTATGAGTGAGTTGACTATATGTGTGTGTATGAGTGAGTTGACTATATATATATATGTGTGTGTATGAGTGAGTTGACTATATACATATGTGTATGAGTGAGTTGACTATATATATGTGTATGAGTGAGTTGACTATATATATATGTGTATGAGTGAGTTGACTATATATATATGTGTATGAGTGAGTTGACTATATATATATGTGTATGAGTGAGTTGACTATATATATATGTGTATGAGTGAGTTGACTATATATATATGTGTATGTGTGAGTTGACTATATATATATGTGTATGAGTGAGTTGACTATATATATATGTGTATGAGTGAGTTGACTATATATATATGTGTATGAGTGAGTTGACTATATATATATGTGTATGAGTGAGTTGACTATATATATATGTGTATGAGTGAGTTGACTATATATATATGTGTATGAGTGAGTTGACTATATATATATGTGTATGAGTGAGTTGACTATATATATATGTGTATGAGTGAGTTGACTATATATATATGTGTATGAGTGAGTTGACTATATATATATATGTGTATGAGTGAGTTGACTATATATATATATGTGTATGAGTGAGTTGACTATATATATATATGTGTATGAGTGAGTTGACTATATATATATATGTGTATGAGTGAGTTGACTATATATATATATGTGTATGAGTGAGTTGACTATATATATATATGTGTGTATGAGTGAGTTGACTATATATATATGTGTGTATGAGTGAGTTGACTATATATATGTGTGTATGAGTGAGTTGACTATATATATGTGTGTATGAGTGAGTTGACTATATATATGTGTGTATGAGTGAGTTGACTATATATATGTGTGTATGAGTGAGTTGACTATATATATGTGTGTATGAGTGAGTTGACTATATATATATGTGTGTGTATGAGTGAGTTGACTATATATGTGTGTATGAGTGAGTTGACTATATATGTGTGTATGAGTGAGTTGACTACATATGTGTATATGAGTGAGTTGACTATATAAGTGTGTATGAGTGAGTTGACTATATATGTGTGTATGAGTGAGTTGACTATATATGTGTGTATGAGTGAGTTGACTATATATGTGTGTATGAGTGAGTTGACTATATATGTGTGTATGAGTTGACTATATATGTGTGTATGAGTGAGTTGTCTATATATATGTGTGTATGAGTGAGTTGACTATATATATGTGTGTATGAGTGAGTTGACTATATATATGTGTGTATGAGTGAGTTGACTATATATATGTGTGTATGAGTGAGTTGACTATATGTGTGTATGAGTGAGTTGACTATATGTGTGTATGAGTGAGTTGACTATATATATGTGTGTATGAGTGAGTTGACTATATATATGTGTGTATGAGTGAGTTGACTATATATATGTGTGTATGAGTGAGTTGACTATATATATATATGTGTATGAGTGAGTTGACTATATATATATGTGTATGAGTGAGTTGACTATATATGTGTGTGTATGAGTGAGTTGACTATATATGTGTGTGTATGAGTGAGTTGACTATATGTATATTTGTGTGTGTATGAGTGAGTTGACTATATATATATATGTGTGTGTATGAGTGAGTTGACTATATATATATATGTGTGTGTATGAGTGAGTTGCCTATATATATATATGTGTGTGTATGAGTGAGTTGACTATATATATATATGTGTGTGTATGAGTGAGTTGACTATATATATATATGTGTGTGTATGAGTGAGTTGACTATATATATATATGTGTGTGTATGAGTGAGTTGACTATATATATATATGTGTGTGTATGAGTGAGTTGACTATATATATATATGTGTGTTATGAGTGAGTTGACTATATATATATGTGTGTGTATGAGTGAGTTGACTATATATATATATGTGTGTGTATGAGTGAGTTGACTATATATATATATGTGTGTGTATGAGTGAGTTGACTATATATATATATGTGTGTGTATGAGTGAGTTGACTATATATATATATGTGTGTGTATGAGTGAGTTGACTATATATATATATGTGTGTGTCTGAGTGTGTTGACTATATATGTGTGTGTATGAGTGAGTTGACTATATATATGTGTGTATGGATGGAGTTGACCATATATATATGTGTGTGTATGTGAGTTGACAATATATATATATGTGTGTGTGTGTGCTGAGCACATATATATATGTGTGTGTGTGGTTGACACATATATATATATATATACGTGTGTGTATGAGCATGTGAGTTGACTATATGTGTGTGTGTATATATATGAGTGACTATATATATATATGTGTGTGTATGAGTGAGTTGATTCATATATATATATGTGTGTGTGTGTACGTGTACATGGATGGACGATGTGTGTGTGTACGAGTATGTGAGTTGATCATATATATGTGTGTGTGTACTTGAAAAGGGGGAGTTGACCATATATATATGTGTGTGTGTGTATGTAGATATGTATGCCGATTTATGTATATATGTGTATGAGTATGTGAGTTGACTATATATATATGTGTGTGTATGAGTGAGTTGACTATATATATGTGTGTATGAGTGAGTTGACTATATATATGTGTGTGTATGAGTGAGTTGACTATATATATATATGTGTGCATGAGTGGTTGAGATTTTATATATATATATATATGTGTGTATGAGTGAGTGCTGACTATATATATATATATATGTGTGTGTGAGTGAGTTGAATTATATATATATATATATGTGTATGAGTGAGCGATCATATATATATATGTATGAGTGAGAAGTTGATTTATATATATATATGTGTATGAGTGAGTGATTACATATATATATGTGTATGAGTGAGTTGATCATATATATGTATGAGTGAGTGATTTTTATATATATATGTATGAGTGAGTTGACTATATATATATATGTGTGTATGAGTGAGTTGACTATATATATGTGTGTGTATGTAGTGAGTTGACTATATATATATATGTGTGTATGAGTGAGAAGACTATATATATATATGTGTGAGTGAGCTGATTCTATATATATATGTATGAGTGAGTTGACTATATATATATATATATATGTGTGTGTATCAGTGAGTTGACTATATATATATGTGTGCGAGTGAGTTGACTATATATATGTGTGTATGAGGGTTGACTATATATATATATGTGTATGAGTGAGTAGACTATATATATATATGTGTGTATGAGTGAGTTGACTATATATATATGTGTGTATGAGTGAGTTGACTATATATATATGTGTGTGTGTATGAGTGAGTTGACTATATATGTGCGTGTATGAGTGAGTTGACTATATATGTGCGTGTATGAGTGAGTTGACTATATATGTGTGTGTATATAGAAAGTTGACTATATATGTGTGTGTGTATGAGTGAGTTGACTATATATGTGTGTGTATGAGTGATGACTATATATGTAAAAAGGGAGTGAGTTGACTATATATGTGTGTGTATGAGTGAGTTGACTATATATGTGTGTATGAGTGAGTTGATTATATATGTGTGTATGAGTGAGCACTATATATATATATATGTGTGTATGAGTGAGTTGAATATATATATATATATGTGTGTGTATGAGTGAGTTGACTATATATATATATATATATGTGTGTGTAAGGAGTGAGTTGACTATATATATATGTGTGTGTGTATATGAGCGATTATGTATATGTGTGTGTATGAGTGAGTTGACTATATATATATATATGTGTGAGTGAGTTGTTGACTATATATATATGTGTATGAGTGAGTTGACTATATATATGTGTGTATGAGTGAGTTGACTATATATGTGTGTATGAGTGAGTTGATTATATATATGTGTGTGTGAGTGAGTTGATCATATATATATATGTGTGTGTGGTGAGTGAGTTGACTTTTGTGTGTATATATGTGTATGAGTGAGTTGATTATATGTGTGTATGAGTGAGTTGACTATATATATATGTATGAGTGAGTTGGGATTATATACATGTGTGTGTATGAGCAGCTGACTATATATATGTGTGTATGAGTGAGTTGACTATATATGTGTATGAGTGAGTTGACTATATATATATATGTGTATGAGTGAGTTACGTGTATATGTGTGTATGAGTGAGTTGACTATATACATATATATATGTGCATGAGTTGTATATGTGTGTGTTGAGTGAGTTGACTATATATGTGTGTATGAGTGAGTTGACTATATATGTGTGTATGAGTGAGTTGACTATATATGTGTGTGTTGAGTGAGTTGACCATATGTATGTATGAGTGAGTTGACTATATACATGTGTGTGAGTGAGTTGACTATATATGTGTATGAGTGAGTTACCATATATGTGTGTGTATGAGTGATGGATTATACATATATGTGTGTATGAGTGAGTTCTCTATATATATGTGTGTATGAGTGAGTTGACTATATATATGTGTTTGAGTGAGTTGACTATATATATATGTGTGTGTATGAGTGAGTTTACTATATATATATATGTGTGTGTGTGTATGAGTGAGATGACTATATATATATGTGTGTGTGTGTATGAGTGAGTTGACTATATATATATGTGTGTGTGTATGAGTGAGTTGACTATATATATATGTGTGTGTATGAGTGAGTTGACTATATATATATGTGTGCGTGTATGAGTGAGTTGACTATATATATATATATGTGTGTGTATGAGTGAGTTGACTATATATATATGTGTGTGTATGAGTGAGTTGACTATATATATATGTGTGTGTATGAGTGAGTTGACTATATATATGTTTGTGTATGAGTGAGTTGACTATATATATATGTGTGTGTATGTGAGTTGACAATATATATGTGTGTGTGTGAGTTGACAATATATATATATACGTGTGTGTGTATGAGTATGTGAGTTGACAATATATATATGTGTGTGTGTGTATGAGTATGCGAGTTGACTATATATATATATGTGTGTGTATGAGTGAGTTGACTATATATATATATATGTGTGTGTGTGTGTACAAGTATGTGAGTTGACTATATATATGTGTGTGTGTACGAGTATGTGAGTTGACTATATATATGTGTGTGTGTACGAGTATGTGAGTTGACTATATATATGTGTGTGTGTACGAGTATGTGAGTTGACTATATATATATATATACATGTGTGTATCAGTATGTGAGTTGACTATATATGTGTGTGTGTGTGTGTGTACGAGTATGTGAGTTGACTATATATGTGTGTGTGTATGAGTATGTGAGTTGTATATATATGTGTGTGTGTGTATAGTATGTGAGTTGTATATATATATATGTGTGTGTGTATGAGTATGTGAGTTGACTATATATATATATGTGTGTGTGTATGAGTATGTGAGTTGACTATATATATATATATGTGTGTTGTGTGTATGAGTATGTGAGTTGACTATATATGTGTGTATGAGTATGTGAGTTGACATATATATGTGTGTATGAGTATGTGAGTTGACTATATATGTGTGTATGAGTATGTGAGTTGAGTTGACTATATATATATATGTATGAGTATGTGAGTTGACTATATATATATATATATGAGTATGTGAGTTGACTATATATATATATATATATATGAGTATGTGAGTTGACTATATTTATATATGTGTATGAGTATGTGAGTTGACTATATATATATATATATATATATGTGTGTATGAGTATGTGAGTTGACTATATATATATGTGTGTGTGTGTATGAGTATGTGAGTTGACTATATATATATGTGTGTGTGTGTATGAATATGTGAGTTGACTATATGTGTGTGTGTGTGTATGAATATGTGAGTTGACTATATATATATATATATATATATATGTGTGTATGAGTATGTGTTGACAATATATATATATATATATATATATATATATACACATATACCCACCCACCCACTAGAGAGGAGTATAAATAATGGAGCAGTTGCTTTGAATCTCTATTCAGATCCAAAGATATAGAAATAATTCATTACAGGTTAAAGGAATTGGTAATTTAATTCTTGGAGAATACATATAGTTAATGTAAATTCAAACCCAAAATGTGGTATGCATTTAATGTATGTAAATTTTAATTTGCCATGTACAAAATTGTATTCCAAAGCTTTCCAAATTGTGTTCAGTTGGTAGAGATTATTGCAGTTTAGAATTTCCATATTTGAATAATAAAAATGTGGTATAATTGCTTTCAGTAGAAGACACCAATTTTGTGCAAGTTTTCTGACATTGACTGAGACACCCTCTTAGAAAAGATGATGCATAATTTTTATCTTTGTCTGAAGCATTTCATGTTTTATGATCAGTAATAAAATCTGTGAACTGAGGTCTTCAAGATAGTCACACATTTGACTAAAAGCAAATTAAATAAATAAAACTTTTTTGGGGGAATAAGTGACAACAAAACCAGATATTGAGGATTTCTGATCACAGACTTGCATTGATGATCAAAATTGGGATTTAATTAGTTCAACTCTGGATCACCCATTAATGAGAACATTGTCCCTCAGTGTAAGTCTGACACTACCTGTTAGAATTGTTAGCTGTTGTGAACAGTAAACATAATAAAAATATTTAAAAATCAACTCTGTATTGGTTCTGTTCATAAATTATAAATACAAGTAAATTTTCCCTTTATTTTTTTTTTATTTTGCTTCATTAAAAAAGAAAAAAAACAATTGTGATCAAAGTCTTCATACAAAACTGACTGGTTGAATTTATTTATCTTATGAGATTTATAATTAGTCATAAGTCCAGGTGTCATTAAACAGGTAAATTGTAAAGTAAGGAGTGGATGTATATAATGTTTAAAAAACATTGCTTATCTTCATTGTCTTTTTATAATAATTTAAATAATCATAATTGTCTATTTATAATAATTACAAATTAATTTAATGACTAAAATCATTATTATAACTATAAGTTGTATCTTAGTTATTGTAGGCATACTAAGCATATGACAGGCTTGATTCAACCAGCTTCAGAAAGCTTCAATATCTCTTGTAATATTTGTAATATTTTTTATTTATTCCTAAAAGGTGATACAACACAGTAGTAGACTGAACAGTGAACATAATAAAAATATTTTAAACTCAGCTCTATGTTGTTTCTGTTTGTAAACTGTAATTACAAGTAAATTTTCACTTTATTTATTCATTTTCTTTATTTTGCATCATTTTGAGCAAAAAGAAAAACAGCAATTGTGATCAAAGGCTTCATACAAAACTGACTGGTTGGATTTATTTATCTTATGCGATTTATAATTTGTCATAAGTCCAGATGTCATTAAACAGGTAAATTGTTAAGTAAGGAGTGGATGTATATAATGTTGCTGCAATGTTTGTAGAACCAGCATTTTCAATTCTTGGTGGCACTAAAAAAATATAAAAATGTCTGTAATAGAAAAGAGAATGTCAGTTTGTAAACAGGAAGATATAATTAGATAAATTATCAGGAGCCTTCTATAAGTAGCAAATTTCTTGCCTTGATATGACAAATTGTTTATATCAGGTTCTAAAACAAAATATCAATTAAAAAAAACAAAACACTAACAATAATGATTCCATAACACTAGGATTGTGGTGACCAAAAAGCAAATGACCAACATCTGTTGAAAACTAAAAATTAATATTAAAAATTAATTAAATATTAAATTTCTAGTTCAGGAGCCTATGCAAATTTTAGCCCAGAATCGAATACAAGTGTGAATCCCCAAATGATCTGCTTTAACCTAAAAAGAAGATATAAAAAGTCAATACAGAAAGCATAGACAGACCCAGACACACAGTAATTAGTATCTCCTTTGATGAAGTCAAGTGGCTTACTATGCTCCTTGCCTTCAACTCCATTTACCTATCTTTTTCTGTCTCAAAACTACTTACTGACCTAAGGCGATAATACATCAAAGACATTCCTTACTTACAAAGCTCCCACATTCCTAAGCATTAATTCTCTTTTCAGTATTTTATTGCCATGAACATTTTAACATCTGTTGGACCCATATTCAAAGGATTACTTTAATTGTAAAAACCTTGATTGATATGTGTATATAAATAAATGTTATTTTTCAACTCAATTTGCTTTTCTTGATTTATAATCATTTTCTGACTTATAGTGGGCTATCTACAACGAGGCCAAATCATTCTGCAACAATACTCAACTACCCTTCATTAGAAGGACTCCCACTATAAACTGGAAAAGAATGGATAACCCACTGTAGGATAACAGAATTAAATCCAGAATAAGTGATTTTTACAGCCACTTTTTCGAACTGAGAAGTTTTACTTGAACATAATTTCACACATACTACACATATAATAGGTTTGTGTCAGCCAGCTTCAAATCACTTTAATGTTCCTTCTGCACCATTTGTAATATTTCTGATTTATTCCTAAAAGTTTAAAGAACACAGTTGTGTAGTGAACAGTAAACATTTGAAAATCAGTTCTTTATTCTGTAGATGACTTGGGTGTGCATAGTATAAATATTTTACAATTCCTAAGAATTTCTCAAAGATCATTTCAATACATTTTCATTAAGTCTTAAATAACTTTCTATTGCTGCAGCCTACAGGTTTGCCTGAGGTCAAAGAAACCAAACTTAATAGCTAATTTGTTGCAAAGTTGTAGTTAACAAGCTAGTTCTTGCAGATAATTTTCAAAATACAGCCACTTCTTACTTCATAAGTATTTTCCATTTCATTAATCTGGTTACAAAGCTGAGCCAATTTCATTGGTGAAATGTTAGTAGCCAAAATTTGAGCGTACTGTTGTTTGTAATTTTTAAGGACCTTTAGTCTTTATAATGACTCCTCGTTTAATGACCATATCAGAAATTAAGCTGTTCTCTAAGTTAGTATTGTAGTTTTGATTCCAGTGAGCTGGTCACTAAGTAATAGTACTGAACTACTAATTCATTGTTAATGTACTCAGTCATTCTTCACTTTAGTTTCCATTTCAATAAGTAATTTTACCTAACTGCTAGTTGATTCATACTACATGTGTTATGGGTTGGTGTCAACCTTGTAACATTTCTAAATGTTTAAAGCAATTAAAATAGTCATCCCTATATTATGTATATTTTTCTTTTATATGCTGTGTCTCTTCAGAACATAAGCAATCATGGTCTTCCACATCTTCCTGTTCCTTATAGCTCTTAATACCTTTCGTCTTAGTATTTCTCCCAAACCCTGCTCTGCCATCCACTTGCTTAATGTCATCACATATGTCACATGCTGGTATCCCCTGTCTGTCTTTTCCTCTATCCACTGTTATGTGGATGCATTTATATATAAAAGATATTAATAAAGTCCACAAAAAAAGTTAAACTCTGTAGTAAAGGATTCTACTGAGTCCTACTTTATTACAAAACAGTTTTAATTCATGAAGTAGTTGTTAAGTAGAGAAATTAGGAATAGAACATTTTGAAAGATTCTACATTATTCCAATAGATTCAAGATGATGTGAGAAATATGCAAATTAGTTGTCAGCCCCTATAGAAATAGGTTTTAGGAAGTAAGTAGTTAGTTGTTAAAAGGATTTGCTGACATTATCAACTCTGGGCCGATTCAGGATTTGTATATCCAGCCGAAAGAATCGCTACTAAAAGTTGTCAACCAACTAAAACCTGAAAGAGAACCTTATTGAACTAAAAGGATAAATAGATTTTTTTACTTTTTCATTTACCAAACTTCATATACACATTTGAAGATTTTCAAAAAGTATAGCACTTAGACTACTTCCTAGCTTAACTAGGTAAAGATACTTGACACCTTCGTTCCTCTTTGTAACACTTATCCGTCACTCTACCAGTAGTAAACTCTTTTTTTTTTCTATTTGAATGTAAAAATTGTATATTTGTAAAAAATTTGATTTTGTGTTTTTTTTAAATTAAATATTTGTCTGTGATTTACCTCTGTGCTTTTTCTTTTTGTTACAACTTATTATAACACGTAACACCAGCCTGTGTGTATCAGATTTTCTAAGTCTTCCGTCCTCTTTGCATGTCCAAAAAACTTCGGCTGTCTCTTTCTGATGTTAAGTCTGTTTCCTTTTTGTTTCCATTCTCTGTAAGACCTCGTTGCTCACATATATACGGCCCATGTTTGATTTATTTTTTGGTTAAAAAACAGTAGAAATAGATTTTTTACTTATACTTCCCATATATCTAGTTATGATTAAATGACATTTTTGATGGATTTATTAAATAAATCCAGCCTATGTTATCACATGTGTTGGAGCATCAGTTTATATTCTGATTAAGTTTGTGTTCATCTTTGAACTTTTCTTCCACCAGCTATATATTAAACACCACAACAAAGTGGGCTCTTTAGCTTTGTTTAGCATCTAATCTTATAGAAGGAAATTGAATTCAAACCATTGTTGTGTGTCCACCTCTTAACTTTCAGCTTTTAGCTTGTTCTGATCGAGACATCTTCAATGAGAGAAGTATGGCTAGACCAAAAGTAGCAGAGTGATATCCTACACTGTTTAAAACATGATACTTTGGGTCACATAGACATCTAAGTTTTAATCACGATCGAAACTAGATTGAGATATGAAGTTTACCCATTGTTACAGAGTATGAAGTCCAGGACTAGAATGGTTTGCAATTAGCCACTGTGCTACATAGCTGTTCATTCTGAGAGTGATGGATTGCCTTTGTTTGGGTTTTGAATATAAGTCCAAAACAGCATGAATTCAACAGAGGGTCAATAGAATTCTGAAAAGTCAATAAACCTCACCCAACTCAGTTAGGATTAGGCTAAGACATTCTTATAGGACTCAGTTCAGCACAGGAACAGAAGTACTAGTCATAAATGGGAGAGTTTACCTTGTTCTGCAACCCAAACCCGAAACATTATAAAAAGAGGTCAGTCAGTTAAATGCTACACATAATTACCCATTTGGGTGATCATGTTTTGAAAAAGATATGACTGACTGAGCAGAAGATTTTACCACAGTAGACTTTCTGCTGTGTAGACGGGTTGCCAATCAAAACTCAATATTTCCTGTTATTTAACCCATAGCTAAAGGGAAGAGACAGATTAATAACTTTCCCAAAGGTATTTGTGCATAAGTGAATGCGACAAATTTCACTGGAATTCAAACTCGGCTCTCCAATTTCTTGTTCCAAACCAATTTCCACTGCACATCCAAAGAAAAGGTATGTCTACAAATGGTGAACATGATCCTTTTTATTAATACAGTTTTATGTAGTAAGTATGGGGATCCAGAGACAACACAGGACACACAATATATATATATATATATATATATATTGAAAAGAAATTTATTTAACAGATCATTCTCATGCACCTTGTTAAAGAAAGCATATTGTCAAGTCACGTGATATATGTACAATTATGCAGCTTTAACCATAAAAATGTAGTCCAAACAAAAAGAGAAGCAACTAGCAAGTTAGTGGTTGGTAAGCATTGGTAGCAGAAGCAGAAAAAGAGTGCTAAAGCAAGTGGAAGCAGTCAGGTGAAATTGGTTTGTGATTTATTTGACAAAATACAATGGAGAATCTGTGATGTGATCGATACTGACTTGGCTGACCGGCTATAGTCACTCTCTCACTGGTGTGATGTGGCTTCCCTGTGCCTTTTCTATAAATACTTTCACGGCTTCTGCTCCGATGAACTTAGATTACTGGTGCTCCCTAGGTACAAATTTGCATGAGATACTAGATTAGCAACAAGGTCCCACTCTTTTACAGTGAAACCGATAAAATGCAACCGCAATTTCTACTCCGACAGCTTCTTTTCTAGCACTTTCCGCCTGTGGAATTCCCTTCTGCATGCTTGCTTCCCCGACAGCTACAACCTCCAGGAGTTTAAATGTAGGGTCAATAGACACCTCCTAACACACTAACTTGCACCCATTCTCTCAAACACTCTTCCTATATACCTCCTTACTCGTCTATCACCCTCCTTCTGACATTTCCTATATCTAATCACTCTCTCAGCACCTTCCCCTATGTAACCCCCTGTGCTATAGTGGCAGTGGAATGCCTTGCTTGGGGTGAAATGATTTAAAAAAAAAAGACAAAATCTCACTGATTTAAAGGGAGATCTCTATGAAATCAGTTATGTATCTTGAGAATCCTATTATTGAGATAATGAAAACTTACTTAGGTGTTTCATTAATTGTTATATTAGAATTTATATCTTCACTGACCATTTTTATAAACTGTTTCTTGTTGCATTTATCACAAGATTATAAAACTTTTGGAGAACGGACGAGCACTGTTTTCAAATTCAATACATTAATAATTCTATTTTCAAAATTGTTGTTGTCATATATTTCTGCGTCTCTTTAAGGTGCTCACACTATCTAACCCACTTTCTCCTGCTGCAGTTTCTTATGTCACCCGCACCACCAAATCTGTTCAAAAATTTCTTCCAATCAAAAAAAACCTTCAAGTGATTAATATCATTTCTTAGCTCCTGTTCTTCCAGTCTTTTTCTTTCCATGATTCTGTCTTCTGAAAATCTAAAATAAGAATATGATTATTTCTTTCGATTATTGCGTATGCTGCTGGAGGACAAAAGCACACTAAAGTCTTTATCTCGAGATTCTATTAATTCAAGCTCATTGGGTTCCTACCCAGCTGCACGGAAATGGCTTCTTATGCCATTATCAATGCATCCTGTTTTTCTTACACCAAGTGATGCAAGATTACAAACTAAATCTCTTTTCCTGGAAGCAGGAAGTTGTTCGCATACGACAAGCTAATAAATCTACGATCCTTCCTGCTTAAAAGTGTTCCTAATGTCTCATGCCATAGTATCAAATAGTAGGTCCTCTATTTCTAACACCTTTGTGGGTGAGAAACACTCTGCATGTTTCTTTTCACTAAGAATTCTTTTTCTTAAGTTTCAACTAACACCTCTGTGTGTGTGTGTATGTATATATATATATATATTGTGTGTATTTTGGCAGCATTTTTTCATTAATGCAGGTTTCATTGAATAATATAGACAAGTTTTGTCTATTAATTTTGTGTAGGATCCGTTCATACCGTCTGATATACTTGATGGTGATGTCGTTAAAAGACAACAAAAAATCACAGTATTTGTTGAATTTTTTATCAGGTCTAAGCTTTCGGCTCACATAAGCCATTCAAAGAGTAAATAATAACACACAGTAAACATAGAACATTTAAGCTATTAACAATAAAGATAATTGAATTGAAAATATAAGTCCATCCCTACCGTGGCGGATGGCCGAAGACAGTGACAAAATAGTGGTGTTGTGGTCCCTGGTCTGATTACAGACATTTGAGTACGTTGTTGGAAATATCGAAATTGATTGTATTCAAACCAGGTTTAAACTGTTTAATGTAGAGTGCTTCGAGGATTTTTAGTTTCTGCTTATTATTTTCTTGTTTGAGTATGTACGTGTTATCAACAAGCGTTTGTCTCAGAAGTGTGCGTTGATAACCGTGTTGTTCTAAATGACGGAATATATTTGAATTTTTATTTAAGTGCAACGTCAGACGCCGTGAGAGCGAATTTGTGGTGTGGCCGATGTAGATATTATTGAGGTTGTTAGAGATACATTCTCTAAATGGACATATGAATTTATATACTACATTGGTCTTTTGCAAATCACTAACGGTGGGGGAAGAGTCGTTGCGGACAAATGAATTAGATGTAGTGGATTTAGTGTAATATATAATGAACTTAATTCTTTTGTTAGAGTCTGTCGGAGAAATATTAGTATTTATGAGTTTTTTTAGGATGTTTTCATCTAGTTGGTAGTTGGAGTGAACTAAAAAACATAAAACAGACACTCATCAATAATAATTTTCCCAACTACATAGTTGATGAACAAATACATTACTTTCTTAAAAAGCTTAACATGGAAAAAACAACACATGATACTAACCCAACCAATCCTAAACATATCACTCTCTTATACCGTAGCCAGATGCACTCCAACTACCAACTAGATGAAAACATCCTAAAAAAACTCATAAATACTAATATTTCTCCGACAGACTCTAACAAAAGAATTAAGTTCATTATATATTACACTAAATCCACTACATCTAATTCATTTGTCCGCAACGACTCTTCCCCCACCGTTAGTGATTTGCAAAAGACCAATGTAGTATATAAATTCATATGTCCATTTAGAGAATGTATCTCTAACAACCTCAATAATATCTACATCGGCCACACCACAAATTCGCTCTCACGGCGTCTGACGTTGCACTTAAATAAAAATTCAAATATATTCCGTCATTTAGAACAACACGGTTATCAACGCACACTTCTGAGACAAACGCTTGTTGATAACACGTACATACTCAAACAAGAAAATAATAAGCAGAAACTAAAAATCCTCGAAGCACTCTACATTAAACAGTTTAAACCTGGTTTGAATACAATCAATTTCGATATTTCCAACAACGTACTCAAATGTCTGTAATCAGACCAGGGACCACAACACCACTATTTTGTCACTGTCTTCGGCCATCCGCCACGGTAGGGATGGACTTATATTTTCAATTCAATTATCTTTATTGTTAATAGCTTAAATGTTCTATGTTTACTGTGTGTTATTATTTACTCTTTGATAATGGCTTATGTGAGCCGAAAGCTTAGACCTGATAAAAAATTCAACAAATACTGTGATTTTTTGTTGTCTTTTAACGACATCACCATCAAGTATATCAGACGGTATGAACGGATCCTACACAAAATTAATAGACAAAACTTGTCTATATTATTCAATGAAACCTGCATTAATATATATATATATATATCATATACATGATATGATGTGTGTGTGTGTATATATATATATATATTTGGAATAGATAGAGCTATCTATCGCCCAGTTCACACTCCATCCATGTCTATTGAGCAGGTTAAGAGGCTCATCCCTTGTTCCCTGTTATTTTCACTATTATGTAGCCCCCTGCAAATCAGTGGCGTTACCGCCTTGCTTGGGGTGATATGATTAAAAATATATATATATATATATATATATAGCCCATCAAGTATATCATGCACTGTTTTCCCCTGCCTCTCTTTCTCTCTATCTGTCCTGTGAGGATCAGTTTCTTTAAGCCTTACTTCCTCATTTCATGTCCCAGAAACTTCAAGTTTTAAGTATGGTATCATGGTATCCTTCTGTAGAACCATTTTTCTGTTGCTTCAAGTCTCTTCTTCATCTGTCAGGTGATTGTCAAGCATTTGCTGCTATACAGAAAGACAGATATCATGTGACCATCTTGTACTATTTTCTTTATTTCCAACAAAATTTTCCTGTCTTACTATATTCTGTGTACGTTTTGAAATGCGTCTTTGGCCATCCCAATACACCTTCAGATCTGAGTGTCGCACTTTCCATCCTCTGTTAGAATATTTCTCAGGTATTTAAATTTCTGTACCTGCTTGATTTTAGAATCCTCAACATGTAATTGGCATTTTGTACTTTTTTTTTTTGGGCGGGGGGTTGCTCAGAAATGTCTTATATGGCAAAAATTGTTATTTAAAAACCTTTACCTGTATCTACAATGTACTGGAAATGGAGACTTAGTTTTAGTCAAAATCATTTTATTAATACCTACCTATCATAATTTATTTGTTAGAACTGTAGATAAAATGCTTCATTTTTACTAAGTTTTCTATTCATACCAACTATTTTTAAGCTCTTAGTGTTTAACAGGCAAATTAGCCAAAAATAGTAATTACTTTCTCTTACAACTGGAGTTAAAAAAAATTAAATGTCTCTAATTTAATGCCCTCACTCCTAGAAGATCAAACATCCGACCATATGTATTATTTGTGTAAACTAAAACAAAAAAACAAGATAATCATTTTGGGAATTAAAATCATAATTACACATGTCTATGATTCTAATTAATATTAAATTAATTATTTTCTTAATAATTACTACAGGTTGAGTACAATTTACCGGTAATTCCAAAATCCAAAAGTTTTTCAGGTGCTAATATGACTTGGCTCAAATGGAAAACTTCAAAAAGCTCTGGGAAGATTCCTAGGTGATATGCAGCTGTTTTAAGTGGCCTCATCTGTACTGGGTGAGGCTTTCCCTGCCCAGCTATGTAGCCTACATTGGCACCTGGTTTTCGTTAGCGATTGGCACAGCAACACCTTTGTCTATGGATTACTTACCAGCTGTTCCGTGCTCAGTAAAGATTTAGTTGTTCTTCTATCTGCCCTGTCCCTTCAGGACATAGGCGATCAAGGCTCTGCACATTTTCCTATCTCTGGTAGCTCTGAGCACGCCTTCTCCTGTTACACCATGCCATCCTTGTTCTGTCATCCACCTGATTAGATCCTTCAAATATGTTATCCGTTGCTTTCCCCTGTCTCTTTTTCCCTCTATCTGGCCTGTTAGCATCAGGTTCTCCAAGCCCTCTTTCCTCATTGCATGTCCCAGGAACTTCAGCTGTCTCTTCCTGATGCTCAGTATTAATTTCCTTTTCGTTTACGACCTTTCCAAAACCTCATCATTGCTCACATGCTCAATCCATGATATCCACAGCATCCTTCTGTAGAACCACATTTCAGTTTCTTCAAGTTTTTTCTTCATCTTTGGTGGTATTTTCCAGCATTCACTGCCATATTGAAGGACGGACATCACGTAGCAATCCAGTACTCTATTTAGTTCAAAATGTTAAAAAGTTCTGCGTTTATATTTTTTTTTTGTAAATAGGGATCATGTTTTTGTATATGTACAAAAAGTACAAATGTTATTTTCATGTGAAATCTTAATTTCAGCACTTAAAAATCTATAAAAGCATTACATGACAAGCGTCTTTGTACACAAAATTTATTAAGTTTTATATAAAAATACCTTCAGGGTATAAGTTGCATTATGAAATATAAAGAGATAATGTGTTTATGCTTGGCTTCCATTCCCAAGCAGCCTCATTTTATAGATGCTATATACAAAAAAAAATAGTCTGTATTCCAAAATCGGAAAAAAATCTTAAAAAAACTGAAACACTTCCTGTCCCAAAACTTTTGAATAAAGGATTTTCATCATGTACATGATGACTTAAATAATGTGGCATTGTGACAACCATCATAGTAATATGATCTTCACAATGAGACAGTTATGTTAATATAAGCTTAGGTTTTAATCCAGACCAAATTGTAGGCCCCACATAATGATTGAATTTATATCAATGATTATTGACAGTAACTTGCTGCCGACAGCTCATTGGTGAAGCCCTCTATATTTACTAAACATTTAGCTTAGAAATTTAAGCCTACTCATGCCAGTGTGACTAAATCACAACATCAGTAACAGTGTTTGAAAATAACTTTCCTGGCAAATTTTCTGAAGCGAGAAACCCTATGACATTATCATCCATTTAAATGCAATCTTCCATAATTACACTGCTTTTGAAAGGGAACCTTTGGACTTTTTTGAAGTACTGCCCACAATTTTATTCACAAGATCTGACCACCTCTCTGAGTATGCATCACAAAGGATAATGTTTGTTTAATTTTATTATTGCCTTAGCTGTGTCTATTTGCCTCTCTGTCACTGTTCTTTATTGACTTTACTTTGCTTTTGTTCCATCGGATGTTGATAGGATGTACAGACAATGTTGTATGTTACTGTCATCAACTCAATCTCCTTGAATTGTTTTTTATTGGAACTCATGGCAATTTAGGACATTCATTGATATCATTGAAAGGTTTTAAGATATTAATCCATAGCAGCTGTAGAACACACAAACTGCATGAAGTTATCAATCTACGTGAACCGCTTACTTGTCTCTATTTTGTTGAGTTTTTTTTTTTTTTTTTCCTTAACTGTCGTATATCTCATACCTCCCACCGTATCTATTTTCTCTTCAATTGCAAGCAGGGGGATTGGAAAGACATTTTGATCGATGACAGTTGCCATAGTTTTGTTTGCTGTGGCCATGGCTAGCCAATTGGATTTCATTTTCAAACTTTTCCAACTTGAAAATTTGGTTCCATTCTTGGACTTTATCTGTTAAAGTTTTTTTTTTCCTAAACTTTCATTTATTTTTTGTTTCTTGGTTTTACTTAAGTTTATTTACTTTTTGTATTTTTCTTTGCTTTATTTTGCATACACATCCTTAAATAGACATTATTAAAAAATAAAAGCTAAACAGCACACATATGTTACACATTGTTTATGTCATAGTGCCATACGTGATACACTCTTGGGAGAACATGTTTCAAAAGAAACGTGACTGACTGGGCAGAAGATTTTCCTGCAGTGGGCTGCCATTACTTTCTGTGGTGGACTGGTTTCCAACCAAGGTTGTAGAACCCAACCTGTGCTGCTATTTAACCCATAGCTGAAGGGAGAATAGACAGATCAATGACTTTCCCAAGAGTATTTGCGTGGAAGTGAATGCAACAAATTCAACTAGAATTCAAACTTGGCTCTCCAATTTCTTGTTCCTAGTGAACATCCATTGTGCCACAACACACATCCATAAAAGTCAGTCAATCAGTTAAGTGCCATTCGTGATGCACACTTGGGCGATCATGTCTTGAAAGAGACATGACTGACTGGGCAGAAGATTATCCCGCAGTAGGTTGCTATTACTTTCTGCACTAGACTGGTTGCCAACCAAGGCTATAGAACCCAATCTGTCCTGTAATGTAACCCATAACTAGAAGGAATAGATGGATTAATACCTTTCCCAAGGGTATTTGCGCATCAGGGTCTTTTGTCACTTTCAACATTCTTCCTCTTGGTATCTCTCCCAAACCCTGCTCTGCCATCTAATTGTTCAGGCCTATTAAGGAGGTCTTGTGCTCCTTTCCTCTCTCTCTTTCCCTCTGTCTGTCCTGTGAGTATTAAGTTCTCCAGGCCCTCCTTCCTCATTATATGTCCCAGAAACTTCATCTGTCTTTTCCTCATATTAAGTATGTTTTCTCCTGATTTCCTTCCTCTCCAATACCTTGTCATTAGTCACATGCTCAGTCCATGGTATCCTCAGCATCCTTCTGTAAAACCACATTTCTGCTTCCTCAAGCCTCTCCTTTATTTTTGAAGAGATTGTTCAACATTCACTGCCATACAGAAAGACAGATATCACAGCAATCCAACACTCTTTTCTTTGTTTCCAATGAGATCTTCCTGTCTTTCAGCACTCTGGTTAGCTTTTGAAATGTGTTCTTGGTCAGGACAATGCGTCTTTGGATCTCAACATTGCACTTTCCATCCTCAGCCTGCTTCCTAGGTATTTAAATTTCTTTACTTGTTTTATTTTAGTTTCTCCGACCTGTAGTTGGCATATTGGGGTCTTCTTTTTGCTGATGACTATAGATTCAGTTTTCTATAAATTTATGCTTTGTCATTTCTCCTTGCTTTCTGTCGCTATCGTCTGCAGTAGGTCTTGCATTCTCCTTTTTGTTTCTACTATCAGCACTGTGTCATTGTTAAGATTGTGGCCACTAATAATGAATCCTGTTTTTATTTCTCTCAGAATTAGTCATGTGCTCAGTCTATGATATCCTCAGCATCCTTCTGTAGAACCACATTTCTGCTGCCTCAAGCCTCTCCTTCATCCTGGAGGAGATTGTCCAACATTCACTGCCATACAGAAGGACAGATATCAATACTCTTCTTTGTTTCCAATGAGATTTTCCTGTCTTTTAGTACTCTGGTTAGCTTTAGAAATGAGTTCTTGGCCATGCCAATGCATCTTTGGATCTGAACATTACACTTTCCATCCTCTGTCAGCACACTTTCCAGGTATTTAAATTTATTTACTTGTTTGATTTTAGTTGCTCTGACCAGTATTTGACATTTTGGGGGGTTCTTTTTTTCTTTTTCTTTTTTTTTTTTTGCAGATGGCCATACATTCACTTTTCTTGAAGTTTTTGCTTTGTCCTTTCCTCTCACTTTCTCTTGCTATCTTCTGTTGTAGGTCCTGCATTCTCCTTTTCGTATCTGCTATCAGCACTGTGTCATCTTTGCGTATCTTACATTGCTGAGATTTTGGCCACTAATAACGAATCTAGCCAAGGGTTTTATTTCTCTCAGAATTGTTTCGCTGTATAAGTTGAATAGATCTAATGAGAAAACACATCCTTGTCTTAAGCCCTTGTGTGTGTGTATATATACATATATATATCCATCCATCCATCCATCCATGTGGGTACAGAACGAAGAATTCTTTCAACGTCCAAAACATTAATTTAAAACAGTGCTCGATATATAATATACTATATAGAGCTGTGAATATTTATTATAAATTATACTTTAGAACATGTGCATAATTTCTCAATATATAATCGCTATAAAGGCACGTTTGTTTCAGCATTGGGTCACCAATGCTTCTTCAGGCGAAATGGAAGGTACTGGAAATCCTTTTCCTTTATATTTATTTAGTTTTGTTATGGGTGTTGGTTGGGGTTTATTGATATTGTGATATTTCGTTGATAATTAGAATTTACAACTGTCTAGAACAAAAGACTCCCATTAATCACTTTAAAAAACACCCCAAATAAATTCCAAGTCATAGACTGATTCCCTTATCTAGCTAACCCCCTCCAAAATATCTAACTAAACACCCTCCACAAAAAAATCCAACTGCCAAGGAAATATCACAAGATCAATAAACCCCAGCTAACAACCATAACAAAACTAAATAAATATAAAGGAAAAGGATGTCCAGTACCTTCCATTTCGCCTGAAGAAGCATTGGTGACCCAATGCTGAAACAAACGTGCCTTTATAGCGATTATATATTGAGAAATTATGTACATGTTCTAAAGTATAATTTATAATAAATATATATAGTGTTTAATTTTGATAGCATTTAGTGCCAAAGGTGTTATTTGTAAGTGGTTATTACTGATAAAATATATTTTGGCAAGCAGATTTTTTATCGTAAAGTGTTTGATATTGGAGTGTAGATAGAGCATTGATAGTTACAAAGATCTTATCTCTTTAATAAAGCAGATTTTTTTTTTTTATCATTTCACCCCAAGCAAGGCATTCCACTGCCACTGTTGTGCAGGGGTTACATAGGGGAAAGTGATGAGAAAGAGTGGTTTGTTATAGGAAATGTCAGGAGGAGGGTGATAGACGGACGAGGATACCGAGGGTGGAAGTGGGGTAGATGGGAAGAGAGTTTGAGAGAATGGATGCGAGTTAGTTTGATAAGAGATGTCTATTGATCTATTGACCTTACATTTAAATACCTGGAGATTGTAGCTGTCGGGGAAGCAAGTATATGGAAATTAATTCCACAAGCAGGAAGTGCGAGAAAAGAAGCTGTATTCATGCCGACTTCGAAGTCAGCATGAATCTGCTCTCTTTTCAAGAGATAAACTCTTTGTAAGACACACACACACATATATATATATATATATATATATATGTGTGTGTGTGTGTTTATAAGAATATGTTTCTGTATTTTATGGATTATGCCATCATTTTTATATATCTTCAAAATAATTTCGTTGTTTTTTTTTGGAAGATATTTTTCCTGGATTTCCTTTCAATATGTTTTATTGGAAGCATCTCATCTTATTTTAATTACTTATTTTTTCTTGTAGTTTTGTTTCAGGATTTTCTACATTTGGAGTACCTCCCTTTTGCTTCCACAAACCCCACCTTTATTTTATTTTATCTTTTTTATTTTTTTGTCTATATTTCTGTATGTGCTTTTCACCCAATCATTTCTATGGATATTGTTAGACTGTTTTGTTTTTGCTTTCAAATCCCTTACCAGTTATGCTATTGAATTGTTCATATTATTCAGGCACTCTCAAGTAGATGACTTTTTAACCCCCTACCACACACACACTCCTGACTCTTTATCTCTCTTCATTCCCCACCCAGTTTCAGCATTGATGGCTAACTTTGCTGACATAAACCTCAGCTAACTCATTCCTGACTTTCACTTGTTTTTTTCCATTCATTCTCTCTCTGTTGCATTTATTGTGTTGGATTTAATTCACAGTCCATTACACTCATTGCTTTTTTTTTTTTTTTCCTTTCCTGCATTTTTCACTCAATTGTTCCCCCACCATTCCAATTATTTATCTTCATTTTGCACCCACCCCCATTTCTCTGCTTCAAGACTGTTCTAAAGGTTGTCATGAAAATATGGATGCTATGTGGTTCAGTACAAATACCTGCTTTTAAACAGTCTTCTTTGCATTCATATTGACAGTCAGTGCACTGTATAACTACTAATTGATGCAAGGCCTCTGTTCCATCCACAATAAACGTGTTTCACTTCGCCGTTTTTTTTTGTTGTTTTTTTTCTTCTTCTTTTCTTACCTTCCATAAGGGTTACTTAACTGTTCTACCTAAGTGATTTATGTTGTAAATGTTTTTAATGCTAGCAAGGTGAGGCTTGTTATATTCAACAAAAATTTACATTCTTCATGACTACAACTGCATGCAGATGTAACTAACTTTATTTTACATTAATTTATTGGTTTGAGAAAATATTTGAACACTGTCTCCTTTTTTTAATATGCTGTGTCTCTTCAGGGTGTAGGCAATCATAACACTCTAAAAATTCCCATCTCTTATAAATTTGACCCTTTATTATCTGCCTCTGTCCATGATCTACCATCCCTTTTTTTTCTTCTAAGCAAATTTATTCCAAGCAAAGCAGCAAAAACACTTGGTCACAAAGAATTCAGTCAATCTGTTAATTGCCATATTTGATACACACTTGGGCAATCATTTTTCTTTCTAGACATTAGCTTCTTTTCTCGCACTTCCCACCTGTGGAACTTCCTTCCATATACTTGCTTTCCTGATGCCTACAACCTCCAGAAATTTAAATGCAATGTCAATTCCCATCTCTTATCCACTTGACTCCAGTTCTTTCTACAACACCCCATGTATCCTGTTCTTTTCCTTTCTCTCTACCTTCGCAACTGTCTTCACTCCTGTGTTCACATTGTTTTCTTGCTCTTTCTCTTTCCCCCCTGTAGCTGGTTCATCTTTCTCTTCACTCTCCTCCTGCCTAAAACTTTAACTCTCTTATGTAGCCCCCTGCGCATCAGTGGTGGTACCGCCTCGCTTGGGGTGAAATGATTTAAAAAAAAAGACTGACTGACTAGGCAAAAAAGTTTCCTGTAGTAAAATGCCATTTCTTTCTGTGGTAGATTGGTTGCCAAACAAAGCTATAGACCCCAATCTGTTCTGCTATTCTGTAATATAACAATCTGGCCCCACCCGAGGAAAGCTGATGCAAGCGGGGGTGTTTCCGGTCGTTGAAAGGAACGGATGTTTGTTTGACCTTATTTCCGGCAGTAGCGGAAATGGCTACAGAGGCAAACAGAACAGGTGTCTCTGAGAATTACGTGGGCATGCGTGGGCGAGGCAAAAAACCGGAAGAAAAAGTTCCGATACTGGAGATTATAAAAAGACCTCGGCGCACGGATTCACGACACAGACAGACCAGACCAGAGGAGCGACAGAGATCGGCCGGTGAAGAGAGACACTCCCGTCAACCCATTAGAAGCGCGCTCTCTCAATTCTCTGTTCACTATTCTACACTGTTCATCGTCATTAATAAAAATATAACTTACATTTTTATATATATGCGTGTTTGTTGTTTGTCGATATACAACAATTCGACCCATTGCTGGAGGGAGAAGAAATGAATTAATACCTTTCCGAAGGGCATTTGTGCGCAGGTGAATGAAACGAATTTGACTGGAATTCAAACTTGGCTCTCTGATTTCTTGTTCCGAGTTGATGTCCACTGTACCACAACTCGTATCCTCACAAAGGCTTACTGGGTATTAAAGAATAAGAAAAATAAGAGAGACATTATAAAGGAGCAAGGACAATAGAAGAGTGATCAGGAAGTGATCAATGTTGATTGACATTGCACTTAGATTTATAAAAATCAAAGTTGCCTTGAAGTTAAAAAAGAGTTCAAAAAATGAAAAAGGTGAGAAAATAAACTGTTAGCATAGCATATAGTGTTACATCCAGTGAATACTGTGAATTGTGAGAGCTTGTTGCCAATCTAATAATTTTTAAAAAAGTTTTTAGGTATATTAATCATTGTTTGCCTCTGCTTCTTTTTGTCTTCAATTTCACCTGTGACTCACATTCTCCCAGCTCTCTTTCCTCCTTCAGTCAGTTAAGTGCCATACGTGATACACGCTTGGGCGATCATGTCTCGAAACAGACATGACTGACTAAGCAGAAAATTATCCTGCAGTAGGTTGCCATTGCTTTCAGCGATAGACTGGTTGCCAACCAAGACTATAGAACTCAATCTGTCCTGTTATTTAACCCATAACTGGAGGGAAGAGATGGATTAATACATTTCTTAAGGGTATTTGCGTGTAAATTAATGCAAGGAATTCAACTAGAATTCGAACTCAGCTCTTTAGTTCCAAGCTGATATCCACTGCACCACAACGCACATTCACTTTCCTCCTTCATCATTTATCCATCACACCCAGATGGCTCATAGGGCAGCAACTTTTTGTTGCTGTTTCTGTAACAAACTGTTTTTTACGGGGCAGGGTTATTAGCCTTGCACCCAACCCTCCAAACCTGGAGGACCAGTGGACCATTCTCGGTTCTTACATTTACAGCACCTGGTATTCCCAAATGGTCACCCATTTAAGTACTGACCAGGCTCAATGTTGCTTAACTTCGGTGATCAGACGGGAACCGGTGTATTCAACATGATATAGCAGAAGACTATCCTCCTTACTTATCCTATAATTTTAAACTGCCTCTTTCTAATTCTATTTTTCATGAAAATTCCTTTTTGCTCACATATTCCATTCATGATATTCTCAGCATCTTTCTGTAGAACCACATCTGTTTCCTAAAGGCTGCTCTTCAAATGGACAGAAATTGTCCAACATTCATTACTATATATGACTATTGATGTTACATAGCAGTTGAACACATTTATTTCCAGCAAAATTTTCTCTTTTTTTAATATTGTGTTTAGTTTCTGGAAGGCATCTTTTCCCATTTCAGTGCATCATGAAGTATGTGTAATTTTATTCCTTTGTCTGCCAACAATACCTCGATGTCATACATGTCTTATGTTGTTGAGTTGTTTGAAATGTTTGCTAATCTTGGATTTTTATTGATGATGTTTGTCATTCCAACCATTGATAAATGTTTAAGTCTGTCATATGAGGCATATAACAATGTTCTGTCAGTAATACTTACATTATCTCATGACCCCTGACAATCCCTTTTACCTTATCTCCGATGCATTTCCATAATAAAAATCGCATTTATATGCAGTTCTTTAGGAAAATCAAATTAAGCAACTCATCCTTAGGATTTCAGTTTCATTATTTTTGTCAGTGTGCTTTCAAACCTTTTTCAGCTATATACTGCTCATATCAATCATCATAGCATTAGTGCGGCATAAATGTCTGTCACTCAGATCTCTGAATTATCCAGTATTAGATAAGTACAAGTTGATCCATGTTGGAGAACAGATATCACATAAGAGTCAAGTAATCTTTTCTTTGTTTCCAACAATATCTTCCTGTCTCTTAATACTCTGCTTAGCTTTTGAAATGCATCCTTAGCCATGCTAATATGTCTTTAGATCTCAGTACTTAACATCAGCAAGAGATAGTTGAAGTTTCTGGGGCACACAATGAGGGCTTGGAGAATAATACACACAGGACAGATAGAGGGAAAAAGAGACGGGAGAAGGCAACATGAGAGATACCTGATGGGCTTGAGCAAAGCAGGGTTTGGGAAAGATACCAAGAGGAAAAATATTAGGAGCAACAAGAGATAGGGTTAAGTGGAGGTTCCTCCATCACCTGAAAGGGTAGGGATATAAAGAAGATAAGTTAATCCAGCTACTAAAAAAAAAACAAAAAAACAAAACAAAAAAACAAAACAAAACAATAATGAAGAAAAAAAACCGAGTTAGATAAGGGATTCTTTTCAAAGTTCCTTAAAGATTACTTGCTAGATCAAGATACTCCTAAAAAAGAGGATGAATATAATAAAAACAAAAACAACAAAAAGATTATCTTGTTGATTAAAGGTGGATTTATGTTGTATCATCAAGATGCATACAATACACAGAGAAAGTGTGCTGCAGTATTATTCAGTGCAATATCCAGTGCTAAATGGCTATACACAGTACAGTACAATAGTTATTAATGACAAGGAAGAACATCGGACACAGAGAGGAGGGATTTAGATCACATTATTCACCAAAGTAATCAGTCCGAATTTGACTTGAATGACATTTGAATGTTACTATGCTTTGCATAAATAGACCATTTCAGCCCATGTGCCATTCCATAATTGAGAGTGCTGCAGGGTTGTCAGCTACTCTATAACAATTTATTTTATGAGAGTAAATACACCCTTATATCATATAAAACAGTTGCACCACATCTTATTATATCCGTTGATTTTTTAAAGTTTCACTCAATACAAGGCTCAAGAGCTCTTCAAGTTAGTGGGTTTCAGTGAAAATGTTAATGATTAATGAAACATGAGATACGAGTGGAAGTGAAGGTGGATGGAAATGAAAATGAGAGGACTGATAGCAACTGATGTTTGACTTGAGGTCAAGATTATAGCATTCAAGGAAGCAGATTTGTGGAAGTCTGTAGTAGGGGTGGGGTGATGGAAGCTGACTAGAACTTTTTTTTTAGATTTTAAACATAGAGGAAATAAAAATGACTCTACTCTGTAGAATTAGTATGGAATGTGTTAAATGATCTTAGGGAGACTATCCAGGCAACAGAAAATTTGTTCATTCTTGAATTCATCTGACAAGAATTCACCAGGCAGCTGAAAAGCCCCTCCTCCTAAAGAAAAATACCTAGCTGAATTTGAACTACTTAGGAAGAACCTAACTGGGCCTGCAGGTGAGAAAGGTTAATCCATGAAAGCATTAGTTTTTTTATAACCAAGAGAATGTAAATTCAAATACTTACGCTGTCCATAGAACAGATCTTGAAGGGCTTTAGCAGTAAAGGTCTGAACTGGCAATTAAAAATAAACATATCTGAAAATTAAGATAATCTGATGCTCCAGACTGACCAAATGTCCTCTATTTTACAATGTAAATTTATAACGGATTTGTTAATTAGAAGTTTTAGTCCTGGTTATACCAATAAACTATGTCAACAAGACTTCTGATCAGAAGATGGGAGGTTTTGTAGAGCAAGTTCACCATAACTGTCAAGGTTAGCAAATAGTTAACCCCCAAGCAAAAAAACAAAACAGTAAGGAAAGCTTTAAAAATATGCTTTTATAGTAAAAATGTCTGCAATACTTTTTATGTAAAAGAATTATCAATAATACATATTTGTAGTGAAATTACCAACAATAATTATTTATAGTGAAGTTAGTCAGAATACATTTTATCTGTAGTTCAATGCATACAATTGCATCCTAATATTAAATTTTGGCATTAAATAATCCATAGAGATTATTTACACTCTTCGGATTGTTGAGCAAATCTTTATTGCCATGTTTCAGCTGATGTACACTCTGGCCATCTTCAGCTGCTAGAAATTTTTAACCAAATCCTTTATTTGGATTACTGGGGTATATAATTCTCATCTTTATTTCAATCACTGGGGTATATCATTCTCATTCCATGGAATGAGAATGATATACCCCGGTGATGGAATGAGAATGATATACCCCGGTGATGGAATGAGAATGATATACCCCGGTGATGGAATGAGAATGATATACCCCGGTGATGGAATGAGAATGATATACCCCGGTGATGGAATGAGAATGATATACCCCGGTGATGGAATGAGAATGATATACCCCAGTGATGGAATGAGAATGATATACCCCAGTGATGGAATGAGAATGATATACCCCAGTGATGGAATGAGAATGATATACCCCAGTGATGGAATGAGAATGATATACCCCAGTGATGGAATGAGAATGATATACCCCAGTGATGGAATGAGAATGATATACCCCAGTGATGGAATGAGAATGATATACCCCAGTGATTGAAATAAACGGCTTGGTTAAAAATTCCTAGTGTCTGAAAAAGGCCAGAGTGTATAACAGCTTAAGCATGGCAATAAAGATGAGGTCATAAGTCCAAACAGTGTAAATAATGTAAATACTACCTTATCTCAAAAAGTATAGATAAACCCATAAAGATGTTGATGTGCTGCAAAACAAACTCAACCAAACAATTAGACCTTCATCATTAAAAACATGAAGAAACCTGGAGGGCACACCAGTTGAAAAAATATGATGATAACAAAGATGAGGATATTAGTTAAGATGTGATTAATGTCAATAATGATAACTTAATTTCTGTTGCAGCCATTTTTGCATTCACTATGTCCTGGAATTCACTTTCCGCTGACTTTTCTATCTATACCTTCATGGTAATTGTTCTGATGAACTTTCCTCTCTGGTACCTAGAGTCAATGAATTTAAGTGCAGTACTAGATTGGCAGCTGGATCTCATCAAGTTCAGCTGTCTAGATGAAATAGGTTTTTTTTTTTTTTCCACTTGTGGAATTCTCTTTTGGTTTCTTGCTTCCCCGTCTACTCTGATCTCCCAATATTTAAATGCAATGTCAATCATTATCTTCTGTTTTCTTAATTTTTCCTTTCACTTTTCTCTCTTTTTGATGATGTTTCCCTTTATCTTTTTCAGTCTTTTACCCTCAGTAATCCCTTGTGTCATAGTGGCTTTACTGCCTTGCATGGGGTGAAATGATTAAAAACAAAAGATGCTTCTGGATTATATAAGATATTTTTTTTATATCATTTACATTCAAACTAGGATCCTTATCTTTGTTGTTGGCTTCACTCTGCTAAAAGTTTCCTCCTCCTAAAATTTACAGACAAATACTACAGATGCGTATTGAGATTTTTTCCTAATCAATAAAATGGAACCTTTCTTCATTTCATCTACCATATTTTTGTCCTGTCTTGGAGTCAGAACACTACATTCACTTAACTGTATCCCTTTTCGCATGTCTTACTTGGTGAACTTTTTTGCCTTATGACTGTTGATTTGAGTAGTTTTGACTTGTAAATAAAATATTGTTTGTTTAGTATTATTTTTTTATGCTATTTACATTGTTCAGGCTAACTTCCTCATCTTTATTTTCATATTCACAACATTTTGGCCAGGCAATCTACCTCAGTGGACAAAATTAAGAATTTAAGTAGAAATTCAAACGTATATCACCTGAAGAAGGCTGAAGCATGCAACAGCCAAAATGTCATGAATATGACAATAGAAATAAGAACAATAGTCCAGACAATGTAAATCATTACAATACCTAATCTTAGAAACAAAGATGGATAGTATTATTTTTTTTCTTATTGTTTATTGTGAACTTTGTCAAATCCATTTGTTAATCATTTTGCTGATTACACTTAACCATGGTAAATTTTGCTGATTACACTTAACCATGGTAAATTTTGCTGATTACACTTAACCATGGTAAATTTTGCTGATTACACTTAACCATGGTAAATTTTGCTGATTACACTTAACCATGGTAAATTTTGCTGATTACACTTAACCATGGTAAATTTTGCTGATTACACTTAACCATGGTAAATTTTGCTGATTACACTTAACCATGGTAAATTTTGCTGATTACACTTAACCATGGTAAATTTTGCTGATTACACTTAACCATGGTAAATTACTCTACAGTTGTTGTTACTGACATTGTGCTCTATGCATTAAAAACATGAAGAAACCTGGAGAGCACACCAGTTGAAAAAAAATGTGATAACAAAGATGAGGATATTAGTTCAAATGTGATTAATGTCAATAACAATAACTTCATTTCTGTCTGAAATTCTGAGATTATCACACATGTCAGTTAAGTGCTATACATGATACATGCTTGGGTGACGATGTCTCAAAAGAGACATGACAGACTGGGCAAAAGATTTCCCTTTCTTCAGTAGGCTGCTTGCCAACCAAGGCTATAGAACCCAATATGTCCTGCTATTTAATACATAGTTGGAGAGATAAGAAACAGATTAATAACTTTTCCAAAGGTATTTTCACATAAGTGAATGCAATAAATTCAACTGCAATTTGAACTCAGCTCTCTGATTTCTTATTCCTAGCCGAGATCCGTTGCACTACAACGCACATCCTCGGATATAACATTCTTAAATCCTGTGCTTTTATCCAGTAGTATATTGTTTAGGAAATAAGAAAAAAAAATTCCAAACATAATTGCATAAATGCTTAAAAGCAAAAGACGATTCCAGAGGATACAGTATGGCTTGCAAAATCAATGGCTTATGCTGTTGGCCCCTGTCAAAGCCCGAAATGAGTTTAGCAACCTTTTCCTGCTTCTGCAGATTCAGCTAATATAGTTATTGAAAAGATGGTTTGCCAAAGGGCTGATCCCCTTACTCATCTCACTGCCAGATATCTGGAGTTGCTAGTGATGAGATTTTTTTCTCATGATATCTGGTACAAGGAAAAGATGTAAAGAGAACTAGATTCATGCCTTTTCCGAGGGAATCAGGACAAAGTGAACTTATGAAGGTCCATCTGTAAGCTCATAGCACTCATTATTGCCTAACAAGTATTCATTCTTCAACATAATCTCTTTTCTTCTTGATGCTCTAGTTGTTCTCCATCAGTTACATGAAATATTTGTACTGGGGAGCCAAATCAACTTTACTTAATTAGGTTTTCTTCTGTTGTTATGATAGAATTCATAACTTGAGCTTAGGTACACAATGCAATTTTCAGATGCTGAATTGAAACTCTAAAGATTGCTGGTCTTGGGCATGACAGTAAACTGCATCTGGCAGCAAGGCCACTGATTGGGAGGTTGTGAGGAACATGGAACCATTTCTTAATTGCTGCTGTTCTCAGGTCCACCCTGAACATTATTATTATTTATTTTTTTTTTTTTTTTTTTGTGCATGCATTTCTGCGTTGATGCTCTGACTGGCTTTCAGAAAGCTATAGTGGATAACACTAATTGCAGACCACCAGACAGTCTTCATAATCTTTTACTGATGCAACTTTGGCTTTGAAAATATTTAGGGGCTCATCATGATCAGGCCATTGACCTGATCATTTGTGGTTATTATAAAGGTTCCACTTTTCATCATAAGTGACTATTTGGTCAAGAAAATGATCATTGGTATTATGCAGAAAGAGCGTTAAGTTTTTATTTTCATTGAGATCATGAGGAACCCATTTCTTGAGCTTTTTCACTTTACTAATATTCTGCAAAGGACATGAGACTATTTCAGTGCTGAGACATTTATCTGACACTTGAATGCTCAACAACTGATTGCAATTGTTCTTTGTTAAGACTGCATAACCGTTCTCTACTTCTCCAACTTCAAGGCTCTTCTCTCTAGTAGGGAATTTCTGGAATCACCTTCAAACCTTCCAATTGTGAACCCATCTCCCCATATTTCTGCCTGAAAAATCATTGAATAGCACACAGGAATTATGTATATGTTGTGGCGAAATCTTTGTCGCCAAGTTGTTGTAGCCTTTTTGGGCCTGGATGTAAGACATTGAAACAAGAAGGTAGACTCAGACTGTATATTAAAATAACAGAACAATATATACAATAATAAGTGTTAGTAATCTCAGCAAAAAAAAATGTAAGTCTGAAAAGTATAGTTATGCTGCATCATGACTGTCTCTAGACTGCTTCACAGTTGCATCCCGGAAGTCATGCAGGTTAGTATTACATTGATATAATGTTAATAAATTTGTAACCATTTCACAAATATTTGACACAACTGCCAACATGTCATAATCTAGCTTTTCCTTGAAATCTTAATTATCTCCCTTAGCTCTACTCTCTTAACTTAATTCGTTACCCATCTGTGACTTCCTTTTTATTTGTTAATCTAGTCCAACCCTTTGAATTCTACTACCTCACTTAATTGACTGAATATGATAACAAAGGTGGTGTTTCTAAATTTTATATATATATATATATATATATATATATAAATACCTAACATTAAAATATTTCACTGCCTGATGAGGTCTTGATAAGTAGTATTGAAACACAGCAGCTCTGTTTTTCTTATAAACACTTAAAATAAAAATATTGCTATATATATTAATATATATATTTTCTCAGCAACGACGAAACAAAATATTTATTCAAATGACAAAAGATTTTATACTGGTAGAAGTCCAAAAAAAAAAAAACTTTTTTTATCCACAGGAAAATAAAACGGGGTGGGATTAATAAGTTTTGAATTTAGAAATGGCTATTCAACAGCTTTAAACATCGAAATTTTGTTTTATTTATATATATATATATATATATATATACATACATACACACACACATTCTTACGTCATCCTTTCTTGTCTTTTGCACTTAGTCCATTTTTTTCTCCATTGAGATTGAAAAATATACTGCGAAAATTTCAGATCAAATTTACTAATTCCTGCTCATAATCAGCCTTTGCTAGAATATCAGAATTTTTCTCATAATTTCAAGCCATACAAATAATAAAATAAAATAAAATTGATTTTTGCTATGATTTTAAAATAAACGATTTATACTAAAGTAAAAATGTTCCAGCATTGAAATTATATCATTTTTTATCCCCAATTCTGTATCTATGAAACTGGAAACAATCCAATTTTTGATGTCACAAAGTAGTACACATTTTCCAGATTCAACAAAGCATCACCAAACTAGAAAGAGAAAAACCAAAAAGAATTAATCTTTCATTTCAACTATTTTTACTCAGCCTCGTAAAGTACAAGGTGGATTAAATCATTTAAGTGCTCACCACCTGCTGTCTCTCTAAATACCACATGTTACAAATTTGCTTTTTGATATTTTAAAATTTCTCAAATGATAATATTGTATCATAATTATTCAAATATAATTTACGTTTTATTGCCATTTTCCAGCAGCTCTGTGGCTAATATTTCCTATAATATTTAGTTTCCATTGTCAAACTTGAAAAAGAAAAATAAAGTCATTTTTCACTAAAATGTCACGTTGAAAATGAATGTTAAAAGCCTAGGCGATAAATGTAACTTCAGATTGTAAATCATCAATATTGGACTAAAAAAAAAAATCAAACTTCATATATAACGTACAAGGTCTGATCAAAAAGTACTATAAAAAGAAAACTACAACACACATCAATTCAGCATTTAATCTTCTTTAAAGTAGCCCCAGTGTCATTTTCATTGTTAGAAGCATTCTTGGATCTTGGGATAGTGGGTGGCTGCCTTTTTACATTTTCTTGGATTTCTTTGACATTTTGAAATCTTGTTCCTTTCACGTGGGATTTGACTTTTGGAAAGAGGAAAAGTCACAAGAGGAGATATCTGGAGAATATTGTGGTTGTTGGACAAAGAATTATTTTGCATGGCTAAATTCCTTGCATTTACTTATGCACAAATACCCTTGGGAAAGGTATTAATCCATCCCTTCCCTCCAGTTATGGGTTAAATAATAGGACAGATTGGATGTCAACCAGTCTATTGCAGAAAGCAATGGCAAACTACCGTGGGATAATCTTCTGCCCAGTCAGCCATGTCTCTTTTGGGACATGATTGCCCAAGTGTGTATCACATATGTCACTTAACTGACTGATAAGCTATTTTGCTTCATCTAAATTCATAATTATTTTATACACACACATTTTTTATATATATATATATATATATATATATATATATATATACACACAAAAAAAAAAGTATCAGGACTGGTGCTATAAAAGGAAAACGAAAACTACAACATATCAATTCACCATTTAATCTCCTTCAAAATAGTCCCCCTTCTGAAGCCATAAACTTTATCCAGCATCATTTCCATTGAGCAGACCTTAGTTACAGTTTCTGAGAGAGCACATAATCTGGCATGATTAACAGTTTGATCAAAACCAATACACTCAAAGCTTCAGTCATGATGGCTTGTGTCATCATGCTTGCACAACCATTAGTGAATTTTGAATTGTTTCATCTATCTAATTTCACTCACAATGCATGAGTTAACCCATGAGAAAGTTTTCAGTCATTTTCTAAAGGTGGTGCAGGATACTTGACCACCTCCCGAAGCTGATCATATCAAGAAATCACCTCCCTGAAAAATTGACCTTGGTGAGATTCAAACCCAAGTCTCGTGGTCAGAAAGCAAATGTTTAAACTACTTGGTCACACATGCATATATACATATATTTATAGATATCCATCTCTTCATATATAAACTCTGATCAAACAGTATTAGGACTGGTGCTATAAAAAACAAAAAAAAAACTACATATCAATTTGGCATTTAATCTCCTTCAAAGTAGTCCCATTCTGAAGCCATAAACTTTATCCAGCATCATTTCCCTTGAATTCATTTTTTTTAGGAGAGTGAGCAGTTGCTTTGTATTCTCTTGGATTTTCTCAACATCCTGAAGTCTCAACCCTTTCAAGTGGGATTTGATTTTTGAAGAGGAAAAGTAGCAAATGACTAGATCTGGGAGATATGGTGCTTTTCAGGCCTGGAGAATGTTGTACTTTCCCAAAAAACACTCCAGAAGCCATGGTCCTTGATGAAACCTTTGTGGTAAGACAACCACACTCCACACACTTTCCTTTCAAACACTGCTGTAAACAATGAAGTGAGCAAGAAGGTTATAACTAAGTGTGCATGTGTAACAGAGTCCAAGGGCTATCTGTATAGTGCAGTTTCAGTTTGCATGCTTTAGCTCCGTTACCATAGCAGCAGAACCAATACTTTTTGATCAGATTTTATTTATGTCTTTATTAGGTACCCTTGGGAAAGGTATTAATCTGTCTCTTCCCTCCAGTTATGGGTTAAATAGCAGGACAGATTGGGTTCTATAGCCTTGGCCGGCAACCAGTCTATCGCAGAAAGCAATGGCAACCTACTGTGGGATAACGTTCTGCCCAGTCAGTCATGTCACATTTGTATCATGTATGGCACTTAACTGACTGACTGAATATAATAGTTAGAAACAACTAAAGCTTCTACTGGCCATAAAGTGGAGGATCTGTTTTCTATTATTTTGAAGTAATAAACTGATTCCCCACTAATTACTACTTAATAATATAATACATCTCTTCTCCCTCTAACTATGAGTCAAATAGCAGGACAGAATGGGTTCTATAGCCTTGGTTGGCAACCAGTCTACCGCAGAAAGCAATGGCAACCTACTGCGGGATAACCTTCAGCCCAGTCAGTCATGTCTTGAAAGAGACATGATTGCCCAAGTGTGTATCATGTATGGCACTTAACTGAATGACAAAGTGGATAAAATGCTTTTTAGTTATTATCTATAACACTGCCAAAGGGTAAAGCTTCGTCTGAGGAAAATCAACAGTAGCCAGCCTTGTGTAAAGTGAATGGGTTATTTTTGGCCGGGTTTAAGTGCTCAAAGACCTCACTTTAGAAATGGCCTTGTGCCACATTCCACCGATGTGGAAAGGCAGATAAATAGCAGTTCACTAGCAGTGTATCTACTTCATGCAGTGTGCAAGTCTTGTACTTGTTGATATACTATTATTTTTTTAATGTAGGGTACCTGCATGACCTCCAACTGGAGGTCATGGGTGCCTGTGCATGTACAGGTGAGCAAAGACCAGAAGTTCACTACTCCCTGGCGATTGTTATATTTCACCAACCCTCCCTGTTGAGTATGGCTTACAGCCACATCACACTGAAACTCTGGTTCCCATACAATTGCTACAGTTAAGCGACATTGAGCCTGGTTAGTACCTAGATGAGTGACTACTGAGGAATGTCAGGTGCTGTAAGCTTGGATGTGCAGATGGTGTAATGGATAAAGGCCCGGAATAGTTAATTGAAGAGTCGAGTTCCAATTTCAGTCTGATTTGTTATATTTACTTGTACACAAATATACTTGGAGAAAGGTATAAATCAATCTCTTCTGTCCCAAGATAGGGGTTAATTAGTAAAACTTATGTCACTAAACCACTATTATTTAAAAAAAAAAATTGCGCACAAACATATTTAGATTACGACATTAAATAACCCATAAGGGTTAATAGGCTACTAAAGAAAACCAACCATCAACAACCTGTTTAGTGTAATGAGGTAAGTACCACTGTAGAGTTGTAATTTCCTGGGTCAGGTATCCTACAAGGCTTTCTTGTGAATTGTCTAAATACAGAAATGCGGCAGACACATCACTTGGATCCAAGCAAGAAATTTGGGAACAAAGCAGTCCATTTACAGTATTTGCTGTAATACAGTAAATACTCTAATTTTGACTACTTCATTCTCAGTAAGAGAAAATCATTAGTGTCAAAAATTGCAATATGAGCTCTGGTAAAAAAACACCAGAGAAAACCATTAACATCAAAAAATCGCAATATGAACTCCAATAAAAAAAAAAAATTTCTGAACATTAGGTTTATAAGTTTCAAAAATTCAGTTGTTCTTGTCTTTAAGGACACATGGATATAGACATTGGTTAGTTCTTGTGACTTGACCCAACAAGTTGTGAGTTCAATACCAGGCTACAGCAGTGGCGACAAGTAACTTACTGGGTTAGAGGGAGATAAATCATGACTACCAAAAGACTACGCAAAGAATGGAGTTCATATACCCCAGTGATTCTAATAAAGGGTTCGGTTCGAAATTCCGAGCACCTGAAGAAGGCCGGAGTGTACAACAGCCAAAATATCGTACAAATGGCAACAAAGATGAGGACAATAATCCAAATAATGTAAATACTACCTCATCTCAGAAATATAGACAAATACTAAAACAGTCCATATTTATAACTTATGCTCTAATATTACTTCAAAATCATTCTATTAAAATTAATGACCCACACAATACTTGTTTGGTTTTCATGTCTTCAATGTTTTGGTGCACCATTTTAGCTTAATTGTTATTTCAACCTAAACAATCCAGGCTCATTAACAGATTAACAGATTAACAGATTAAGTAGTACAAAATTAAATTTAAAAAACCTTAAATCTGACCAGCTGTCAAAAACTATTGTCTACACATTAGAGTAATGCATGTTCCTTATCTTCCCCAGACAAAATAAAATTGTTTTCATAACAACGCAACAGTGTCTTCTATGCGACCTAAATGTTCAACTCCATAGTTCAACCTAATTCTCACTTTTGGTTGAGTAATGCTGACACACAAACAATCATATTGTTTAACTTCTTCCAACCACCCCTCCCTAACTTTCTGAATAATCATGAATTCATCTTTATATTTCCTAAAATAAATAATTTTCACCATTTGTTTTTAAAAATCACCTGAAGAACAATATTGTTCTGAAACATGAAAATTTTTGTGTAATGATTTAATGCTTTTATAAACGATTATTGTAATAACAAAATTACAATATTAAGCTCTACTCTGTATTGAGCACATTTTTTTTATAGAAGTAAATGCATAAACAGTAGGTTTTAATTCATCTGTTCTTTCTTTTTCTTAAAGCACCCATAGCTCAGAGGTAGAATCCCCAACTGATGTCAATTCGGTCAGGTTTCAATCCTGCCTAGAAGTAATCGGATGCCTAACCATACTGATGAGCTATGATACAGCGAAACAGATCTGTCTGTGGAGATATATATATATATATATATATAAAAACTAAAAAATTGCTTTTACAATATAAGTGGCAACATTTAATTTGCATAATGATTTTTAAAGGCATATTCTAATAAATCTTTCATGTTATTTATTTTAAAATCAAATTTTAATAATTGGTATATATAAGCATTTTTCTATTAGTTTTTTTTGTTTGTATGGAAAGAATTTATATCTGCCTTCTTAAAATACCAGTATGAAATAATCATTGTGAGCATGATGATAAACTTCATCTGGCAGCAAGGCTTCTGATGGCGGGGGTGAGGAGCATGGAACCAACTCTTAATTACTGCTTTTCCTAGATATGCCCTGAGCCAGGGTGATAGAACCAGCTAGGGTCCAGCTATGGGCATATAGTGACCTGCCAAGCTGGGTTCAAAACTCAAGAAAAAAAAAAGTTTAAATAATTACCTGCAATTGGGAAAAAAATTCACCAAATCTCACAAGAAAATAAAATTTTGGCCTGAAATGGCCCATAAGAATTTAACAAGCAAACTAAACCAAACATTTTAATCAAGCACAAAATAACTGTAATCTCAGATATTAAAAATAGCTTTTTTAAAGAAGTAAATCATTTTTTTAAATATTCAAATTTTTAAAAAATTTTAAACTTGATGACATTATCTATAATCTTGATAACATTATCTATAATCATATAATGGCAGACAACAACAATGGTTACTATAAATGCTACAGGAAGCAGCATTTATAGTAACCATTGTTGTTGTCTGCCATTTGCTACAGTTTAGTCAAGTAGAGGTAAAATAAATTTACTGAATTATCTAAATAAATCAAAATAATCTGTTTGTTTAGATTTACAGGAAACTATACGAGATTTGGCATGAAATAGCCCATACTATAATAGCCATATACTATACGGTTGTGGGGCAGTGAATATCAACTCAAAATGAGACATTGGGAAGCCGAGTTCAAATTCCAGTTGAATTCATTGTATTCACTTACATGCAAATACCCTTGGTAAAGGTATTAATCTGTCTCTCCCTTCCAGTTATGGGTTAAATAACAGGACAGATTGTACCCATATGTGCGTTGTGGTGCAGTGGATATCGGCTTGGAATGAGAAATTGGGAAGCCGAGTTCAAATTCCATTTGAATTCATTGCATTCACTTACGCGCAAATACTCTTGGGAAAGCTATTAATCCATCTCTTCCTTCCATTTATGGGTTAAATAACAAGACAGATTGTACCCGTGTGTGCGTCATGGTGCAGTGGATATTGGCTCGGAACGAGAAGTCGGGGAGCTGAGTTTGAATTCCAGTTGATATTCATTGCATTCACTTACACGCAAATACCCTTGGTAAAGGTATTAATCTGTCTCTCCCTTCCAGTTATAGGTTAAATAATAGGTCAGATTGGGTTCTATAGCCTTGGCTGGCAACCAGTCTACCACAGAAAGCAATAGCAACCTACTGCAGGATAATTTTCTGCCCAGTCAGTCATGTCTCTTTCGAGACATGATCACCCAAGCGTGTATAATGTACGGCACTTAACTGAGACTAGATTATTTAAACAAGTGAAAAAATAGTAAGTTTGTTATCTTCTCAGGATTGAGTTTGTTGTTCTTTCTAAAGCCTACTTCAACACTACTAATGTCTCCACCTAAAATTTGAAATTTTATTTAACGTGTATTTTTTTAATTTTTTCTTTCAATAGAAATAAATAGGTTTTTCTTATCCTCAAGTTCCCACACCACCCCTGTCTTTTGAACATCGTTTATGTTTATCCTTGTTTCTTGTTTAGCATTGGGTTTCTGGTTCCTTATTCTCTTTTGCCCCCAGGAGCCTCTTGTGTGATAGTAGTATTACTGCCTTGTTGGCTGATTTAGTTCTTGTTATTATTAATATAAATATTATTTTTGTGGGAATATACCAAATTTTTATTTCATGTTAATTTTTTTAACTTTGTCTTCCTTGTCAAAGTTCAGCTGTAAGTTGGCAGAAAAAATATCTGCATTTAGATTTAGATAAAACATAAAATAAATGTAATGTTGGCTTCTATAAATATTTTCTTCATTTTTCTTCCATTTTTAAAAGCGGATTGAGAGTAAAGGAACAAATAACAAATAAAGTAAATTATTTAAAAATGTTTACAGAATTCTATAATTTTAAGCCTGGAAGCATTCATGACCATTGTTTGAACATTATTACAAATTATGAGTGGAGCCATAAGAAGTATACTGAATTATTTAAAAAGGTGAGAAATTATTAAATTATCTGAAATATTATTAATATAAGCATTTTAAAAAAAAATTAAATGTTTCTTTAATGGTCAGTTTGATTTTGCTTTCTAGAGTAGAACATTCAAGTATAGTTAGAATAATGACAAAAATAATTTAGAAAAAAGACGTCTTTCTGAAAATCTTGCTTGTACAAAAATCTACAGTACAGAACTTGTGTTACAACTCTGTCAGTCAGATGAATATTCAGCAAATTCAAACTAGCATTAGTCAGTCAGTTAAGTGCCATACGTGATACACGCTTGGGTGATCATGTCTCTTTCGAGACATGACTGACTGGGCAGAAGATTATCCCGCAGTAGTTTGCCATTGCTTTCTGCGGTAGACTGGTTGCCGACCAAGGCTATAGAACCCAATCTGTCCTGCTATTTAACCGATAACTGGAAGGAAGAAATGGATTAATACCTTACGCAAGGGTATTTGCGCGTAAGTGAATACAATGGATTCAACTGGAATTCGAACTCGGCTCCCCGGTTTCTCGTTCCGAGCCGATATCCACTGTACCACAACGCATATCTCTAGCATTAGTACTTAAATAATACAGTGTATTCTAATCTTTCAAGCCACTGAGTTCTAAAAGATTGAGTGCTCTAGAAATACAGCCTTATGCCAGAGATGACATTATCTAACAAATGTTAAAATCATCAGTGCTATTTGTTGATATCTCTTTATTTTTTCCAATCAGAAATTTTGGTTCATGGTAAATATTCATTTTACAAATTCAATCGCTAAGTGTCACCAAAAAGAAGCCAGTCAGACAACTGCCAACAGATAAAGGCTTTCTACTCTTTATTTAACAAGTCTTATCAACTTGGTTCATTAGATAACTCACAAGGGCTTTTCCCAGGTTGTTGAGCTTGTGTTATTCAGGGAGAGATAGAACACAAACTTGAATACAGAAATACATTTATTATTCACTACTTAGAAAATTGAACATCCTGACATGCCGTCAAATAAAAGACTGCATGAAATGAAAAATCTATGAAGCCTAATGCCATTCCTGTGGTGGAATGTTTTTGCAAGTTTTATGATATTAGACTGCAGATTAAACAACAACAGTCAGATGACACTTTTTGTCACAATAGCACTTCTGTCCCCAGATTTTTTCAATAGAATATAGTTAAGTGCTATACATGATATATACTTGGATGATCATGTCTCAAAAGAGACATGACTGACTGGGCAGAAGATTTTTCTGCAGTAGGTTGCCATTACATCCTGCAGTAGACTGGTTTTGTTTGTTTGTTTCAAGGTTTAATAACCTATCAATCCTTATGGGATCATTTAAGGTCATAATTTAAGGTCAGTGATTTTGGGTCAGGTTATTTTATTTTTACAACATTTTTCTTTTCGAGTATCAAGATTCATTGGGATTTGTTTTTAAGAGCAGGGTCCCCAAGTCCTACCCTTGTTATTTAACCCATAATTGGAGGGAAGGGATGGATTAATACCTTTCCCAAGGGTACCAGTGCTTAAGTGAATGCAGGGTATTAAACTGGAATTCGAACTTGGCTCACCGATTTCTCTTTCCAAAAGGATATCCACTGCACCACAACGCACATCCATCACTATACACTTACAGCACCTGGTATTCCCAAGCAGTCCAGTAGACTGTTTACTAACCAAATCTGTAGAACCCAAGCTATCCTGCTATTTAACCCATAGCTGGAGGGAAGAGACAGATTTATACCTTTCCTAAGGGTATTTGCACAGAAGTGAAAGCTACAAATTCAACAGAAATTTGAACTTAGCTCTTGAGTTTCTCATTACGTGCCGATATCCAATGCACAATTAAACTACCTTGCTGAATTCACACTTAACCAAATATGGACAAATGTTAAAAAATTCCTCAACTGACTAAACATAGATTTGTAAAAGGTTAGATGTTGATAATTTAGCTGGATTTTGGGAATTGGTTCTGGTTAAGATGTTTTTACCATCTTCTCCTACGTTGAGGGGGAAAAATTTTCTTTCTCCCCTCCCCAACCTAATTACTTCCCATATTTGACAGCCAACTACTTTTGGAGCTCCCTCATTCAGTCAGTTTTTATTCTATAGCCTCCTTCAAATCTCCCAGTAATTACTAACTTATGGCATGACCTGGATTCAGTCTTTACATTTTATAAACAGAAAAGAGTAATTACAGGTGACAAATAACCTGCACTGTTTGCAATAAGTTTTCCCTTTCATCTAACTCAACCCTGACAGATTCATCTGGTGCTGAAAATTTGTCAATTTGGGGTTTATAGAAAAAGTAACACTCTATAAATGCAATTACCAAAGAGTATTGTTTAGGTGCTGGCTGTCTGTACTGCGTTCCCCGCCTCCCGGCTGTCTGCACTGCATTCTCCCCTTCCCGGCTGTCTGCCATGTGTTCCACCCTCCTCCAGGCTTTCTTGCCTTTTTTTAACCCCCCCCCCCCGGGCTGTCTGCACTGTGTTCCACCCCCACCCTCTGGGCTGTCTGCACTGTGTTCCACCCCCACCCTCTGGGCTGTCTGCACTGTGTTCCACCCCCACCCTCTGGGCTGTCTGCACTGTGTTCCACCCCCACCCTCTGGGCTGTCTGCACTGTGTTCCACCCCCACCCTCTGGGCTGTCTGCACTGTGTTCCACCCCCACCCTCTGGGCTGTCTGCACTGTGTTCCACCCCCACCCTCTGGGCTGTCTGCACTGTGTTCCACCCCCACCCTCTGGGCTGTCTGCACTGTGTTCCACCCCCACCCTCTGGGCTGTCTGCACTGTGTTCCACCCCCACCCTCTGGGCTGTCTGCACTGTGTTCCACCCCCACCCTCTGGGCTGTCTGCACTGTGTTCCACCCCCACCCTCTGGGCTGTCTGCACTGTGTTCCACCCCCACCCTCTGGGCTGTCTGCACTGTGTTCCACCCCCACCCTCTGGGCTGTCTGCACTGTGTTCCACCCCCACCCTCTGGGCTGTCTGCACTGTGTTCCACCCCCACCCTCTGGGCTGTCTGCACTGTGTTCCACCCCCACCCTCTGGGCTGTCTGCACTGTGTTCCACCCCCACCCTCTGGGCTGTCTGCACTGTGTTCCACCCCCACCCTCTGGGCTGTCTGCACTGTGTTCCACCCCCACCCTCTGGGCTGTCTGCACTGTGTTCCACCCCCCCCCCATCCGGGCTGTCTGCACTGTGTTCCACCCCCCCCATCCGGGCTGTCTGCACTGTGTTCCACCCCCCCCATCCGGGCTGTCTGCACTGTGTTCCACCCCCCCCCCATCCGGGCTGTCTGCACTGTGTTCCACCCCCCCCCCCATCCGGGCTGTCTGCACTGCGTTCCACCCACCCCCGGGCTGTCTGCACTGCATTCCACCCCCCATCCGGGCTGTCTGCACTGCGTCCCCCCCCGTGCCGGCTGTCCGCACTCTGCCCTCAACTACCCACCATTTGCTCTCTGCTCTCGACTCCCATGCACCTACTCTTCGTTCTAAGCTTCCCACCATCTGCAATCTGCTTTATTCTCCCTACTGCTGTAACTTTCCTCCATCTGCACTATTCCATCCTTCAGACATCTGCACTCTGTTCCATTTTTCAGACATCTGCACTCTACTTTCACTTCACCACTCTATGCTAACCTCTCTATTGTCTGAATTCTGTTCCATCCTTCTAAACGTCAACACTCGGCTAGCACATCTCACCCAACCAAGATTGAATATTCTACCATTTATTTTACTTGTGTATTTATTTTCTATCAAATATTCATATTTTATATTAGGATTTCCAAAAATAAAAATCTTATGTTGTGTTGTAAATAATTGCCATTTTTTATTACCTTTATCCTTTAAAATATTTAAGTACTACTACATTTTATTCCCTTATATATCTACCATTTTTTGCAATGACTTGTTGTCACTTACCAACCAGTTATTTTAATTCTGCAGATTTTGACCTGAAAATGTTTTTGATAAATTCTTAAATCTGGTTTTCATTATAGAAATTTTTTCCTCATTAATGCATTTTGCAACAATCAAAATAGATAATAATTAGTTACCACACTCGTAAATTTCAATGCGTCTAAGACCAAGCTGCTGTCTGTCAATCATCACGGGCAACCACTCCTGCCCCCCATAAACATGGACCAAGCAAATCTCCCCGATAACAATACACTATGCCTCCTCAGGTTTATCCTCTCTTCTGATCTCAAGTGGGACCACTACATTGAGTCAATAGCTATATCCACTGCTAGGAAGGTTGGGTCACTGTGTCAGGCCAGGATGTTTTTCCCACCTGAATCCATCCTGCATATATACAAATCAACCATTCAGCCATGCATGGAGTACTGCTGCCATATATGGTCAGGTGCCCCTGCTGTTCATCTCGGTGTTCTTGACAGGCTCCAAAAGAGAATCAGTAATGTGATAGGTACTGACTTGGCGGCTCAGCTACAGCCACTTTCCCACTGACTGGATGTGGTTTCCCTTTGTCTGTTCTATAAATACTTTCATGGCTTCTGCTCCAATGAACTTAAGTCACTGGTGCCTCTGCAACAGGTGTTTACTCATGCAACCAGACTGGCAACTAGGTCTCACCCTTTCACAGTTAAATCAACCAAATACAGGCGACAGTTTTTTTTTCTCGCACTTCCCACCTGTGAAACTCACTTCCTTATTCTTGCTTTCCTGATGGCTACAACCTCCAGGAATTTAAATGCAAGGTCAACACTCATCTCTTAACCACTTGACTCTAGTTCTTTCTTCACCACCCTGTATATCCTTTCCTTTCTCTCCACTTCTGCAACTGTCATCACACCTGTATTCTCTTCCTTCTCTTGCTCCTTTCTAACTGGTTTGTACCTCTCTTCACTCTCTTCTATCTAATTTTTACTCTCATGTAGCCCCCTGCACATCAGTAGCACTACAGTCTTGCTCGGGGTAATATGATTAAACAAAACAAAAAAACAACAATGTCAGGGGAACGTGAGTGGTCAGATAAGACAACAAGCAAGTTATGAAATAAATTCTTGTATTACTTTTTTTCATATGTCTTGTGTTGTCATGCATTTTTCCTGATATTCCCCTGGTCATTACAATTGTTTCCTAAAAATGGAAATTGCTTTTTCTTTTTTTTTTTTTAATCATATCACCCCAAGCAAGGTGGTAACGTCACTGATGTGCAGGGGGCTACGTGAGAGTGAAAAGATTTGGAAAAGAGAAAGCCGGAAACCACATCCTAAACAGGGAACAAGGGATGAACCTCTACACCTGTACAATAGACGTGGGTGGAGTGTGAACTGGGCGATAGTTTAGTCTATCTACTCCAATTGAAACAAAAAAAAAACAATCAAAAAGAAAAAAAAAAGAAAAGTGAAAAAATTGGAAAAGAGAAAGCCGGAAACCACGTCCTAAACAGTGAACAAGGGATGAGCCTCTCTTTAAGATTCAACGTATATGAAAAACCTTAAAATTTCTCCCTCAAGAATAACTCTTATATCTACACAAGGAAACATAATCCAGTGGATATGAGATCCAGTGACTTGACCCAAAGAGCTGTGAGATCAATACCTGGCTATGCCAGTGATAAACAAATAACTTAGAGGGTTGAGTTAAAGGGAGATAACTACATGGCATCACACATGGAATGAGAATGATATATCTCAGTGATAGAAATAGAGAGTCTGATTTTAATTTCTTAGCACCTGAAGAAGGCCAGAGCATATAATGGCCAAAACATTGTGAATACGGCGATAAAAATGACAACAGTCCAAACAGTGTAAATAATTTAGAGACTTTAAGTACCATAACACTTATAACAAATGTAGCATAGAAGAAAAGGAAATTGATCATGGAATAAGCTGCACCAGAGATAGATTTGCCCAACACCTCAGTTCACTATGAAACCAAATCCCTGAAAATTTTATTCATGTTCTTAAATAGATTGATAAGATCAAGACTTTCATATGGATGACGTGCCTGAAATATCTAAACTGTCAGTTCTGTACAACTGTTTCCTAAGCTCAGAGTGAAGTCTAAGAGTCTTGGCAATGACCATTCTTCTTTGAACATTGTAGACTAGTGCTACAGAATCACAAACAAATAACTATAGCAAATAAAAGAAACCACATCACTTGAGGACTTCAAACAGTAGCAACAAATAAAATGATTGCACGCATTACTCAAAGAGAAAATGATGACATAATCAAGATGTTGGCATTCCACATTACTTCAAATAGAAGGTTAGGAAGGAAACTCCCATCAATATTGTAAAGAGTGATAACAGCTACTAGACTTGAGAAACCTGTTTTCCTGAAAAATTGTTGTAAGAGAAAGGTTTCATAAATTTTAATTAAAAGCAGTACTGACTGCTCGGTCAATGAATGCCAAATGTTTTTTGTAAGGAAATGGCTAATATCATTCTCATTCCATTTGGTTCAAAATTCCTGGCACTTGAAGAAAGCCAGAACATAGAATAGCCAAAAACAGTCCAACCAGTGTAAATGTAAATACTACCTGATCTCAGAAGTATAGAAAAATACATGAAAACCAGACTATATTATCTAATCTAAACTTATTTATAAATGGAACTTTGTGTGTGTCCGTTACCTATAGACTCCGAAATGGCTGAACCAATTTTCTTGTTGTACTATAAGTATCTGCAAGTGTTCTTAGCTAGGTTTTGTATCGAGGTACCCTCCGATAAATATGGAAAATCGATAATCGAAAAAATTGGGTTGTAGAAGGAGTGGTCCAATTCTAATGAAATGTGATACTCATAGACAAAGACATAAAGAATGACATTCAGAAGTTTCAAGGTTGCA
>JBBBDQ010000801.1:2322500-2360000 GCA_037127315.1 Ascarosepion bandense
CTTCCTCAAGTACACCTCATCTGCACACACACATACACAAATATATAGATATACTAACAGTATAGCCTGGCATTGCTCAGGTGGAATGAAAGCTTTAAAACTAATGCATGGTCCTGGAGCTCAGAATCTTTGGACGTTGGCACAAAAGACTAAAAAGCAATAGTTATTTCCAGTTAAAGCGAAAGCGTAGACTGAAAGAAAAATGAATGGATATAAGTCAAATTTTGATTTCCTGGTATCTATATCAAATAAGGTTTTTTTCGTCGTAAACTGAATTTTGAAGGCTAAATAAATCCTCTGAGTAAATGGTATCATGGCTGAGACTAAGAACTACAATTATACCTACTTAGAGCCAAACCCAAAGCAAAAACTAAAATAAAAGGGCTGAAAAAAATATAGACATACAGGCAGATAAACAGACACACACACAAACATCTTGCCTTATATATATATATATATATATAATCAATTTTCTGCACTATTGTAAGAACTGCAACCTTGAAACTTCTGAATATCGTTTCTTATGTCTTTGTCTATGAGTGTATCAAATTTGATTAAAATCAGACCACTCCTTCTATAACCCAATTTTTTGATTATTGATTTTCAATATTTATTGGGGGTACCTCAACAAAAAACCTAGCTAAGAACACTCGCAGACGCTTATAGTACAATTGTGTAAATTTTCAAGAAAATCGGTTCAGCCGTTTCTGAGTCTATAGGTAACGGACACACACACACACACACAAAGTTCCATTTATAAATGAGTTTAGATTTAGATATGAGATAATGATGTGTATTTTTATATCTCAAGAAAAATATGGGGGAAAATGTATGACAAAGTGGGATAAGTTTTTTTGAGCTTTGTTTCTTTCAGACTTAATCAGATTAAATTATTTATGTTTGTGTAACTACATATATGCATGAATGAGAACCCTTTTATTTAAATTCTTTTTTCTTTTTGTTTCTCTCAAAAAATATAAAAAGAATCTAAATGAAATAAAAAAAATAAATGTAAAAATTAAAAATCCCAGCATCCCTTATTGTGCACATGTGTGGTCGCACCAATATATATGAAGTCCGATTAGATCCTAAAGAACAAAATACATCACACAAAAACTTTCGTGAACAGGTGACTCCATAGTATACATAAATAATTTAAATAAAATAAGCAGCTGTTAATAGAATCTGTTACAGAGGCACTCTGGAGATGAAGTGGTCCCTGCCATATTCACTAGCAGAGCCTTGATATTCTGAAATGAATTAATTTATGGTGAAAAGCAGGCGATTACAACTGAAAGTTTAATGTGTCATGCAATCATCAGGCAGGTGTGGCAACAGTTATCTGTAACAATGGGAAGTTCAAGATTTTACGAGTATTTTAAACATGCATACCATGCACTCACTGACCAAATTTATCGGTAGGCAAAATAAGCAAGTTCCTTATTTTATTTAAATTATGAGCTCTGTCATAGGGGATTTTCAATATATAGTATTATTGAGCACTATTTTATTTTTAGCAGTATACTTTTTTGTTGATAATTTACTATTTCCCATGATATTAAGCTCTATTTTGCATTTAGCAGTGTTTTTTTACTGATATTTTACTGATTCTCATGATATCAAGTACTTTATATGCTTTGAACTTGTTTGAATTATTTTATTTCAAATAGTAGTAATGATATGTCCCAGAAAGATATATATATATATTATTTGAAGTACCTAAGTGGCTTTGGCAAATGTAACTGGGTTGTGTAATCTAGGATGTATCCATAATGGACTAGTACTCGTCATATACAGTATGCTTAGGCTCAACCCACCATTTAACTTAGAAGGAAAGACCAAAATAGGACAAATATTTTTTAAACTGATCAATAAACACTTTCCAAAAAGCTGAGAACTAAACAAAATGTTCAATAGGAATACAATCAGTCATAGCTGTACTAGTAATTTAGAAAATTTCATAAAGAAACAACACACCAGAAGCTTAAATAGCAACATACAAAACAAGATCTTTATTAAGGAATGTAACTGCAAGGACAAAAATAAAGGCCCACTTCAAGGATTTTGTAATACAAAAAAAAAAGAAAAAATCATTTACAAAGTAAGTGACTTAAAGGGTCAAAGTAAAATATATTTGGGATCAACCAAAGATAATTTTAAGACCAGATGGTTTAATCACAGTTCTACATTTAAACTAGAAAACTTAAAAAAAGTTATACAAAATTGGCTAGCCATGTTTGGAAATTGAAATTCAAATATGGAAAAGACCCAGACATAACATGGTGTATAGTGAAAACAGCCAAGCCTTACAACGGTGGCAAAATATATAGACTGTACCAGGAAGAAAAATTAGCTGTTATATTATTCCCAAACAAAAATGAATTACTGAATGAAAGAACAGAAATTATGACTAAATGGAACCATACCAAAAAGTATCTATTAGGATCTAACTTCATTTAATTTTGAAAATTGTACATTCATAAAAATCCCCATCACATGAGCATTCTTAAAAAAAATGGTAAAATCAGTTATTGTAAATCATCTGAAGACACCAGATGGTAGAAACCTGCATTGCATAATAACTCGTTTACAAATGAAATATCTATCTATCTATCTATCTATCTATCTATATATATATATATATATATATATTATAAAATCCACACCAGACCCTTTTCTGAATTTTATGACAGATATTGACCAGCAAGTGTAAATGTAAATAGATGATAATATTCTGTCATGCCTTTAAATGAGGTAGGTCTTCCTGTATTGAAAACTCTGGTGTAAAATGCATTTTTTGTTTCGTAAATTCAGAAAGACGAACCACAGAAATATATTTTTTCTATCATCAGGCAAATCACAGCCTGATTTTTTTCAATCTTAAGTTGAGAGTTTAGTGATAAGGCTGCTAGCTGTCTAAGATTAGTTTTGGGTAGACAAATGATTTGGGTGACAAATAGAAGTGAAAGGACAGAGACAACTGATGTTGTCAGTTTTTAGATTCTTGACAAAGAACAGTCTGATAGATGGAAGATAACGATACATCTGAGATCAATAGCGTTCAATAAACAAGTGCTTTATCAATTGGATAGTCTGGACAACAGACATCATATATCAATCAATTTCTGTCGTATCATTTTAAGATCAAATTTTAAACCTTTCATAGCCCCTATTCCTTATATTTACTTAATTTTTAAAATCTCTGAGATATCTTCGTATTCAGTTTAAATTCTTTTCTCTTTCTCAAACAGCAGTGATTTGATGTTTTGTGATTTATATGGAGGCAAATTTAACAAACTTTATTTATTCTTCATATCATCAAACTTCCTCTTCCTCAACTCCAAAAGAAAAAGGATTTTATCATATTATGAAGTAATTTTAACCATCAGTAGTGAGAAAATGTTCAGAAACAGTCCCCTTGTTATGGTGATAAACTATATCAGGGTCCTGGGTTTGATGATGAACTGCATCTAGCAGCAATTGGGAAGATTTTTAGAGCATGGAACCACCTTTTAATTGCTGTTGCTCCCAGGTTGCCTCTGATCCGGGGTGGTAGAACCTTTTAGGGTCCCAGTTATAGGCAAAAGGTTAACCTCCAAACTGGGGTCAAAACACTATGAAAGTATAAAAATAGATTTTTATAGTAAAAATTCCAGCAGTACATTTTTAGAGAAGAAAATATTGCCAGCAATTTATTTTAAAGAAAAAATATTATCAACAAAACCTGATCTATAAACTGATTTCTTACAAAGAATATATATTCTATTCATATGAATCTACTATTGTAAAAATTTTATCAGCATTAAATAAATTGAGGTTGATAAGCCATAAAACAGACCAAACTAACAAATGGAGAGACCAACTCTGTATCAGCTGCAGAAGTTTGACTTTGTAAAAGAATAGTGGAACATTATTGTTGTACAAAAAGACAGAAACACAAAAGTAAAACTCACATGAGTAAATGTCAATATAACCAAGAGGTGTGGCTGACTCCTCCTTCTCAGGAGGATATAAGTTCTTCTTTGGGAGGGTGCTTATCTATCAACCTGCCAGGCAGTTTGTCCCATGTGTGCACATTACAGCTGACCACATGTTTACATGTTGAAGGTAGTTACTGACATCAAATGAAGAAAGGATTTGGACTTAGTGGCTAGTTCATCTCTTAGAACAACCCACAGATGCACCTCACTTCTCTGATGGCCATAGAATGCAAAGTCTGTTTTGTCATCATCTGTGGTAAGTCACATACTACAGTAGTTAAAGTGAAATGCTTCAGATGGTAGGTTTAAAATAGTTATTATTACTAAACTTCTATGTGCCATTTCCTTTCAGAGCATAAGCGATCATGACTCTCCACAATTTCCTATCCTTCATAGCTCTTAATAAGTTTTGTCTTTTTCTTATCTTTAGTCAGATTCTTTTCTCGCCTGTGGAACTATCTTCCATTAACTTACTTATCTCATAGCTACACTCTCAAAAGGTTTGAATGCAACATCAGTTTCTGTCTAACTCCCTAAATCCCATCCATCACTTATCTTTTCTTCGACATCCTCTGTACCCTATTTTTTTTCTGTACCCCTCTGTGCACCTGTGGCAATTCTTCTTTGCTTGAGATGAAAAACTCCTCCTCCATTTTACCTAAAAGTCTGTTAATGCTCACAGGTTCCGTTTCATGGTATTCTCAGCATCTTCCTGTAGAACCATATTTGTGTTTCTTCAAGTCTCTTATTGCTAAATTTAAGATAAAAGCTCTAAAGTTTGAGCCTTAGTCTGTTGCACTTCTAATTAAAGCAATTGAAGAAGTGCTTCTTTTGTGTCTCAAGTAATAGTCATGGTGTTGGAATATATATATATATATATATATATATATGATAACTACATTTTGGTTATTCCTAAAACCTGAAACCAGCTGCAACCTGGGTTTTATACATGTAAATGCAATCTTCAGGCCACTGGAATACAAGGCTAAATTATCTTGGAGCATTTATACCCCAGATGAGTGCCAGATGTTTGAAACATAGTGATGTTGGAACCAACTAATCTAGTAGAGAGCGATTACCAACCTGGCTAAGTTGTTAGGTTCTTTTTGCATGTGTTATAAATTAAATAAATATATATATATATATATATATATATATATATATATATATCTCGATATGTGAAGTCACAAGTTTATTCACCTGAAGAGAGTAAACTTTAGACCACCTGGTTCACACTCCACCCACGTCTATTGAACAGGTGAAGAGGCTCATCCCTTGTTTCCTGTTTAGGATGTGGTTTCCGGCTTTCTCTTTTCCAATCTTTTCACTCTTACGTAGCCCCCTGCACATCAGTGGCGTTACTACCTTGCTCGGGGTGATATGATTTTTAAAAAAAAAAACCTGTTTAGCGACACAAATTCCATTATGGACATTTAATATATCATACAAAAGCAAGTAATATCAATAATAACAATAATAAATCTACACTTAAACAAAATGTTGACAGTTTTCACACTTTTTTCTTTTCTTTTATAACAATTTCTCTTGTTAAACCAACCCCAATTTCTGTTTTTATTATATTTACAGTTCAAACATTTACTTTTATAAAGAGTACTTGAGACAGTGTAGAACTTAATATTTTATTTATATATATATATATATATAGTTCAGTCAGTCACTTAAGTGCCATACGTGAAACACGCTTGGGCGATCATGTCTCGAAAGAGACATGACTGACTGGGCAGAAGATTATCCTGCAGTAGGTTGCCATTGCTTTCTGCGGTAGACTGGTTGCTGACCAAGGCTATAGAACCCAATCTGTCCTGTTATTTAACCCATTACTGGAAGGAATAGATGGATTAATACCTTTCCTAAGGGTATTTGTGCGTAAGTGAATGCAATGAATTCGGCTGGAATTCAAACTTGGCTCCCCGATTTCTCGTTCCAAGCCGATTTTCAATGCACCACGACACACATCCAACGCACATCCATATGAAGGCGAAAAGATATAAGAATCTCAGGAACCCACGTGAGCGAAACAGAAGACACCAAACACCAATAAATTTTATTATCTTTATAAGTTGTAGGTTGTGTTTACTAGGTTTTTTTTTTTTTTTTTTTGTAATAAAATGTTATTACCACCACTTTGGTGTCTTCTGTTTTGATCACATGGGTTTCTGAGTTTAGTATATCTATTTGGTTTCATTTAGTCTCTTTAGCCACCTTTCCCTGAAGATCCAATTTGGTGAAACCTTGGTAGGTTCGTTGGCTCTTTAGGTTAGTTATTTACTTTGGTTGCTCTACTTGCGTATTGAGCGCTTTTTGTTTTTGGTTACTTGTCTCGTGTTTTTTTCTTTCTGCTTAGCCTGTTCTTTTTGTATTACCGTTTTTTCCTTCCATATATGTACTCAGAGGGTTTTTCGAAACGAGTGTAATGACAAGTTATATATATATATATATATATATATATATATATATAAATTAATCAGTTATTGGTCAAAATGAAACTAAACCAGTATGCAGTTGTATTAAAAAGTGCTCAATCCGCATAACCAGCTGAATACTGAATGAATGTATATATATATATATATATGCCATGGCCCAGGGGTAGAGTCGCCGACTGACGCCAAATCGGTCGTGTTTCGAGCCTGGGTTATGTAACAATCGGAGTCTAACCGTACTGATGAGCTGTGATACAGCGAAATAGATCTGTCTGTGGATGACAATAATATATATATATATATATATATATATATATATATATATGAGGATGAGATAGAAACATTGCCTGCCTTTTTGCCCCCCACTCCCTACTATTTGAAATATTCATTTACTTTTGAAATTGTCTCCAGCAAATTTTTTCTTTAATTACTTTCAATTTTCTCCAGACAAGAAGTAAATTGAGATATTTTTCAATTTCCTGAGGAGTCCTCGTAACTTTCTAATTATTCAAGATGTCTGCCAACTACAAAAGAAGGAATCGAGTGTTTCCTAAGAAAGTTGTTGCCAAATCAACTTGTGCTATTAATTGCTTTGCTCATTAGAGCTTCGGTCATTTTTTTTCAGCTTTTATGAGCTTCATTGATAGAATGTCAGTGGTATCTTAACTATTGGTTTGTTATGTGTGAAACTTTCTGAAATTCTCTGATTCAGACAAAGATTGAATTTCTTGCAATGTACTTGACACATTTTGTTCGTTTTATTTCCTGCTAAAGAGACATCTTATTGTATAGTGTTGAATAACGTCACCATTTCTCGATAAATGAATGCCTGAGAGTGAAAGCAATCACGACAACTTGAATATTGGTTTGGTGATAAAAGTTTTGGCTGTCTCATCACCTCAGCCAATGAGGTGATATAAGAAAATAGCCTAGAACAAGATTTGAACTTGTAGACTCTGTAGGTTTTCTTTGTGATTATACAACATAAAAATGTTGTGCCAGAAAGCATCAAATAACGAAGTGGAAAAGATACTATGCAACCTGTTTCATCCTTCTGAAGCAGGGGTTGGCAACCTTTTGAAGAGAGCTGGCTTGACAGCTATGCATGTGAAAGAGGGCCATGTTATTAAATGTAATATAAACTCAAACTCAGACCAGTGTAACTAGCTGACTTGTTCAGGTGGTTTAAAGAAAAACATGAAATTTAATGTAATTTAATCTAAACATGGTTTCTTTGCTTCACTGCAAGAATAACAGAAAAACAACTAGTAGCGTACTCAATAAAAATAAGGCGAATTCCTTACTATAAACTGAATCTAAACTTATTTATAAATGGAACTTTGTGTGTGTCCGTTACCTATAGACTCCAAAATGGCTGAACCGATTTTCTTGAAAATTTACACAGTTGTACGATAAACGTCTAGGTACCTCTGATAAATATGAAAAATCGAAAAAATCGGGTTATAGAAGGAGCAGTCCGATTTTAATCAAATTTGATACACTCATAGACAAAGACGTAAGAAACAATATTCAGAAGTTTCAAGGTTGCAGTTCTTACAATTGTGCAGAAAATTGATTATATATAAAAGGCAAGATGTTTGTGTGTGTCTGTTTATCTGCCTGTATGTCTGTATTTTTTTCAGCCCTTTTATTTTAGTTTTTGCTTCGGGTTTGGCTCTAAGTAGGTATAATTGTAGTTCTTAGTCTCAGCCATGATACCATTTGCTCAGAGGACTTATTTAGCCTTCAAAATTCAGTTTACGACAAAAAAAACTTATTTGATATCGATACCAGGAAATCAAAAGTTGACTTACATCAATTCATTTTTCTTTCAGTCTACGGTTTCACTTTAACTGGAAATAACTATTGCTTTTTAGTCTTTCGTGCCAACGTCCAAAGAGTCTGAGCTCCAGGAACATGGATTAGTTTTAAAGCTTTCGTTACACCCGGGCAATGCTGGGCTATACTGCTATGGCAAATTATTTAATGAGACACTTGTTTCTGCTTATTGTTCAATAACTTTTTCACATCAGGTCAGATATTTGTTGATGACAGGCGCAAAACATCATCCAGGTAGTCATATACTTAATTTTTGAAAAGATGTGTTCACAAGCATAGATAACAATGTCATTCCAAATAACAAATAACAATGTCATTTTTTTTGCATTTTCAGTCAAGCTTTTATATTTTTCGCTTGACAAAACATATTTCTTGTAGAAGTCAGCATTGTATTCTTAATGAAATTTTGATGTAAAAAAATTGTCTTATATTGAAAGTTGATTAACTTCAACTGATATTTTTAAGCCATTTAATAATTAGTATCCAGGTATTAAGTTGCTGGACAAGACAAATATCCTTTGCAGGGCAAATGTGGCTGATCTCTGCTCTAAAGAGAATTTGTCAGACGAAAGTAAAATTGTTATTGATGGAATTATATATATATATATGAATGGCTGCAGGAGGTGGCGGTGGGCGCCGAACCGTTATGGCCTGCAAACAATGGAAGACAGACGACCTTGCTAGTCGTCCGACAACCAGCACTCGTGCAGGACTGGAAGACGTGGGGGCAGAGTAGGCCTGTTACGGCCTGCGAACGACGGGAGATGTACAGCACAGCATGGATAGTGGCCAAACATCCCAGTTTGTGCCGCGTGAGATGGACAGTAACAAACACAGTGACGATTATCAGCGGCTGGCCAGCGAGCAATGGAACTTACAGCTGAGTTTGCTCAAAGGTGAAAAAAAACAACGATTACTGCGATTTCTTGCCTTTTAGCGATAGTGCTATCAAGCTTATCAGACTATACGAAAGGATCCTGCATAAAATAGACAAAACTTGTTTATATTATTTAATGAAACCTGCATCAATGAAAAAATGCTGCCAAAATACACACACAATATATATATATATATATATATATATATATATATGTCAATGTATGCACTAAGGAGAGAATACTGAAGATATAGAAGTGTTAAAGTGTTAAAATCCTGGTGCTTAACATCTCTCAATTCCATCAGCTACTTTTTTTTATCACAACTCATTTAAATATTCCTTTCTATGTGTCAGTCAGTCAGTTAAGTGCCATACGTGATACACTCTTGGGCGATCATGTCTCAACAGAGACATGACTAACTGGGCAGAAGATTATCCCGCAGTAGGTTGCCATTGCTTTCTGCGGTAGACTGGTTGCTGACCAAGGCTATAGAACCCAACCTGTCCTGCTGTTTAACCCATAACTGGAAGGAAGAGACGGATTAATACCTTTCCCAAGGGTATTTGCGCATAAGTGAATACAATGGATTCAGCTGGAATTTGAACTCGGCTCCCCGGTTTCTCGTTCCGAGCCGATATCCACTGTATCACAACGCACATTCCTCTCCCTTCTTATTATAAGGGAGAAGGAGGAGATCAGCACCTTCTGAGTGGTGTCCTCCACTTTTTGTGGGATATATTAAAAAAGTAGCAATGATAAAAACATTTTAAGACTTGAAATTTACAGTTATTTTAAAAGCTTAAAATTTGGCAACATTTATGCTTATAATTCCCTATCCCTCTCCAGGTGTGTGTGTGTGTGTGTAATATATATGTATGTATATATATTGTCATCTGCAGACAGATGTTTCGCTGTATCACAGCTCATCAGTATGGTTAGACTCCAATTGCTTTTTTAACCCAGGATTGAAACCCGACCGAATTGGTGTCAGTCAGCAATTCTACCTCTGGGCTATGGGTGTTCGGTGGAAGAAGGCAGACTTTTTCGCACATATATTCTCATTATACGCATCCAATAGCTAGAGTGCTCGAATTCATTTTACTGAATGAGTGATGCCTACATGCCAAGAGTAGCTACTGTTTTTCAAAGCCTACCATTTTTCCAGAGTGCTCAATCAGGGTGTGAGAGCATGTGTGTGTATATATATATATATATATATATATATATACACACACACACACACACATAGTCATCGACAGACAGATCTGTTTTGCTGTATCACAGCACATCAGTATGGTTAGACATCTGATTGCTTTTACTCTGGATTGAAACTTGACCGAATTGGCTTCAGTCAATGATTCTAACTTTGAGCTATGGGTGCTCGGTTAAAGGAGGTAGACTTTTAGCATGTGATATACCATGTATACATACGCCAGTAGTTAGTGTTCTAATTCATTACTGAATGAATGATGCGTTATGTATATATATATATATATATGTGTGTGTGTCATTATAAATAAGCAGACAATGTTTGGATAATGAGGTGTGAGTTATGGTAACAAAAAATAACTGCAAAACTGTGTTACTAAAAATATTTTTTTGTTACCATAATTCACAATCCTGAAGATGATCTCAGGAGATTGAAAGTACTCGGGTACATTGAGAAATGGATGATAATAACATCTGTCAACGTTAAAGCTCATTTCTGACATCTTTCAATTATAATACGCAAAAGATTATCCATGAGTATGAACGGATTTTATTAAAAATAAGCAAACACAATGTTTTCAATTATAATACATGAAAGATTATCCATGAGTATGAACTTATTTTATTAAAAATAAGCAGACACAATGTTTGCAATTTATTTAATCTGACATGTCTAAAAGAAAATTTGCTGCCTACATATATATATATATATATATATATATACACGTTCATCAATAAGAACATTACTTTAGTTTTGATGAACTTCTTTTAGAGAATAAAATGTGATTTACAATATTCTCATTTTGTCATTCAATTACCCAACATTGTTCCGATACATAGGCATTTATATATATCATATTCTCAACCAATTTTGTCATTCAGTTATCAAGCATTGTCCTAATATATAGACATTTGTTATATTCCTCAACAATTTTATCATTTAATTACCCAACATTGTCCGACTACAAACATTTATATATCCTATTCTCTAACAAAAAGTATTCAAAAATTTGTTTTGATATTTAAGATAAATATAATGTTCTTATTGATAAACGTATATATATATATATAGAGAGAGAGAGAGAGGAGCACATTTTCTTTTAGACATGTCAGATTAAATAATTTGAAAACATTGTGTCTGCTCATTTTTAATAAAATCCCTTCATACGTATGAATAATGTTTTGTGTATTATTATTTTATGAAACTCAGTATTTATCCAAGCCTCCCCACAAAGATGGAATGTGGCACAAGGCTAATCTTTACATGGGATATTCTATGTGTATATGCCTGGGCAAAAATTCCCCCGTAGACCCCACATACATGATGTCGAACTCTTGTCTATTTACCCCAAGACTACTTTTTGACATAGCCTCATTTGAGAGAGTTCAGAGAGCTCAACAAGGATAGAGGTTTGATTAACTCTTAAATAGATTATGGAACTCACTGTTAAAAGAGGTTCAGGGTTAGAGGTTCTGTGATTTCAGCTTTGATATCCTCAAGGACACATGACTAAAAGCACTGGTTGGATCAAGTGACTTGACCCAAAGAGTTTTGAGTTCAATACCTGACTACAGCAGTGGTGAAAAAAAACAAACTTAGAGAGTTGAATTAGATGAAGATAACTAATATATTTTTAAGTGGTATGACTCTTGAAACAAAAGCAACCTACCCTGGTGATGGAATTAAAAGGTTCAATTCAAAATTTCAATCACCTAATAAATGTCAGAACATACAACTGCTAAAACATCATGAATATAATGACAAAGGTGAGGACAACTGTCTGAAGAATGTAAATAATATCATGACTTCAATTCACTAAGAAATCAGTCATAGTGAGATTTGAACTGGAGTCTCATGTTTTAAAAAATTATTCAAACTCGATAATAATGGATATCATTAGTATTGGTTTAATGGAGGTTTGTTTTATTTGACAATTCTGACTTTTTTTTTAACTAAAGAAAAAAATCTTCTTTTCACAAAGAAGAAACTTTTTGAAGAAGGTTTCTTTTTTGTTGATGTCTCAGATTTAACTTTGGCCATTTTTGGGTGTGTCTTTATTTTTTATAAATTCTGTCTAACTTTCCAGTTTACTTTCTTCTGTTTGTTTTTGGTTTATTTGTTTTTTTTTGTTTTGTTTTTTTGTTTAGGACTTAGTTTGTTATTTGTACCAGTTTGACTTTAAATCCAGGATTATGTTGCAACTGAACTTAGATATTGATTCCTTGTTCTTGAAGTCATAACTTTGCCCAGATGGAATCTCTGTGTTCCTATATGCTATGATGTTTTACTCTTGGTGATGGAGAGAGAGAAAGATCTACTATCAGTTGAAATTACATATTATCCCCCGACCCCACCACTGAAAAATTGGTCAGGAATTTATTTTGAGACCAAATCAATACAGGTATCATACAAATCTCATACAAGTATTAATTAAATGGGTGTAACTGGTACTAAATAATTCATTACTCTTTGCAGACTAGCTAAAAACTCAACCACCTCCTCACCAGAATCACCTGATAAAGAAGGTGGCTCTACACCTTCAGAATGAAAAATAACACCTGTCATAGTGTGAATAAACCCTTCCACAAGGTCAGTAACCATCTCACACTTACATGCCATGAAGGATGATAAGGGTATTCCTTGCATTTGACAGTTGGCCTCGCCATTCACTGCAGTTGACCTTCCACTGGCTATCCTGAGTCACACCTTTCAACTGAATCAGGGACAGGATATCAAGAGGGAGAGTGTGAGTGTGTCTAACTCCTTACTCATCAATATCCATTTAGGGACTTTCTGTACCTGAGGAATTTCATTATTCCTTAGAATGGATAGTTTTATATCTGTCCTCACAGGGAAGTGAACAATTACAGGGTGATTTTCATTTTATTCTTCTTTTAGGTGCCAGGTTCTTATAGGATATTGATGATTATGGCTCTCCACAACTTCCTATTTTTTTATCTGCAATTTTAAACCCTTTATCATCCCTTTTTGTCTCTGCTATGCCATCCATTCACTTAAACTTGTCAAATAGGTTATTCACTGTATCCTTGGCTTCAATACACCTGGTGACTGTTATATTCTCCAAGCATTCTTTCCTCATTGCATTTCAGAAATTTCAGATGTCTCTTTCTGATTGTATATTGTGTTGTTTCTATTTTCTTTAGATGTCTTTTTTTTTTTTCCTCACATATTCTGTATATGGTATTCATAGCATTCATGTCATCATCATCATTTATCCATCACACCCAGATGGTGCATAAGGCAGCAACTTTTTGTTGCTGTTTCTGTAACAAACAGTTTGTTTGGGTAGGGTTGTTAAACCTGGAGGACTGGTGGACCATTCTTGGTGCTTACATTTTTTATCCTTATATAAAAGTTATGCCTGGATTCATCATCAGAGGCCACACTTTATAAACAACTTAAGATACGCAGATGATACAGTACTGATAGCAGACACAGATAGGATACTACAAGACCTCCTACAGAAGGTGGCTGAAGAGAGTAACAAGAAAGGACTACAAATAAAATGCAAGAAAACCGAATGCATGGTCATCAGTAAAAAGGGCAGCCCAATAAGCCAAATTCAGGTTGTGGCTACTAAAATCAAGCAGGTACAAAAATTTAAATACCTGGGAAGTGTTATGTCAGAAGACGGAAAGTGCGAATTGGCATGGCGAAAGAAGCATTCCAGAAGTTGAGTAAAGTATTAAGAAACAGGACAATTTCGCTAGAAACAAGGAAGAGACTACTGGATTTCTCTATGATGTCTGTTCTTTAGTATGGCAGCAAATGCTGGACAATATCATCAAAAATGAAAGAAAAACTTGAAGCAACTGAAATGTGGTTCTACAGAAGGATGCTGTGAATATCCTGGATTGAGCATGTGAGCAACGATGAGGTTCTGGAAAGAATGGAAATGAAAAGGAAACTAATACTGAGCATCACGAAAATACAGCTTAAGTTTCTGGGATATGTGATGAGGAAGGAGGACTTGGAAAATATGATACTCATAGGAGAGAGAAAGAGAGACGGGGAAAGCAGCAGATAACATATTTGAAGGCCCTGAGCAGGTGGATGGCAGAGCAAGTTCTGGGTGGGGTAACAGAAGAAAGCATGCTAAGAGCCACTAGAGATAGGGAGATGTGGAAGGTCATGATCACCTACATCCTGAAGGGACATGAAACATAGAACAAATTTAGCCTGATGATGTCCTAAAGGCTAAGACATGTCATTAAACTTTTTACAATTTGTCATACATTTTTCTCTTCAATATTGTTCTTGTTATATGAAAATTTATCTTGTTATCTAGTTGATTTTTGGGGGTAGAACCACAAAAATCTATATATAGGACAGGGAACAGCACCCTTTGTGAAGGGTGCAGTTTTCAGTGTTTTGCATTATAATACATAGATGTTTCCAATCTGCAGCCTCTCAAAAGTTGTAATGCTCTTTAGGCACTTTTACAATTGACATAATCAGAAGTCTCTTTCTCAAAGGATAACATGGGATGTCAATAGAAATTGTGTTTTGTTTACATATCTTTGGACCTCAATACTTTCTGAAAATCATTATGTAAGTAACTTTACACAAAGATTTTTTTCTATCCTTTCATTTCGTAGATATTTATTTTTAATCTTCTCACTAATATCAAAGCAATAATGCCACTAGGATACAAGGGGGTTACTTCTATGTGCCCTGTCCTTTCAGGACATAGGCGATTATGTCTCTCCACGTCTCCCTATCCCTGGTGGCTCTTAGGATGCCTGCTGCTGTTACACCATGCAACCCTCGTTCCATCGTCCAACTGATTAGGTCTTTCAAATATGTTATCCACTGCTTTCCCCTATTTCTTTTTTCCCTCTATCTGGCTTGTAGTATCAGGTTCTCCAAGCCCTCTTTCTTCATTGCATGTCCCAGAAACTTCAGCTGTCTCTTCCTGATGCTCAGTATTAATTTCCTTTTCATTTCCATCCTTTCCAAAACCTCATCATTGCTCACATGCTTGATCCATGATATTAGCAGCATCCTTTTGTAGAACCACATTTCAGTTGCTTCAGGTTTTTCTTTCATCTTTGATGATATTGTACAACATTCACTGCCATATTGAAGAACTGATATCATATAGCAATCCAGGACTCTTCTTTGTTTCTACAGGTTACTAAATGTTAGAAAATATGAGGAAAAACTACTATTAAGGAGATATGACAAAAAAAAAACAGAAATAAGGAGACAAAAGATATCGATTGATATTGTATTCAAATTTTTGAACATCTAAGTTGGGGGGAAAACAAGAAGCCAGAAGAAACTGTTAACATAAAACTTAGTTACATCTTGCTATTTCAACTGTAAAATGATGAGACCTTGTCGCCAATTTATTACTGCACTTACATTTATGAAGTCTTAAGTAATGCAGCGGAAAGTTCCTTAGAGCAATTTCCATCAGAGTATTTATAGAAAAGTCAGAGGGAAGCGACATTACAGCTGTGTGAATGGGACTGAAACTGAGATGTAGCTCAGGGCTACCTTGCAGATTCTTTGAATTTTGTTCCTTGTAAAGTGTAACAAAAGAAAAAAAAATATGATTGACCAAAACTCAGAGTTAAATCACATACAAATATTTAATTTACAATAAACAAAAAATATATATATATATATATATATATATATATACAAAATTTACAATTTTTGCTTTCAAAATAACAACAGAGTTTTCTACTGGCCTGGGAAGTGTTACAAAGGGGAAGGAAAGATCAGTTAAGATAGCAAAGAAGTTTAAGTGCTCTACCTTTTTGGAAATCCTCAGATGTGAATATAAAGAATAATTATTAGTTTGATCAATGAAAGAGTCAAAAATATCTATTTACCCATATAATTCCATGTGGTTCTCTTTCAGGTTTTAGTTAGTTGGCAACTTGTCTTAGAGATTCTTTCGGCTAGATAGAAATCCTTGAATCAAAGCCGGAATTGATAATGTCAGCAAATCCTGTTAACAACTACTCTCTTCTTAAAACGTCTTTTTATAGGGGCTAACACCTAATTTGCATATTCTAGAATTCTAAAGAATTCTCTCAGACATTCTAGCATCTTCCAAATGTTCTATTTCTAATTTCCTTATTTTTACGACTACTTCATGAATTAAAACCTTTTTGTAATAACAAGTAGGACTCAACAGAATCCCTTACTATAACTTTGTAGACATTATTAATACTATTTTTACATATAAATGCATCCTCGTAACAATTTTATCTAATAACTTTAAATATATAGCAGGATCACCATGCCAGGTGTGGCAGCAATATTTAGAGCAAGTACAAATAGTAGATTTATAAGTATTTATTTGTAAGATAAATTCTGACCATAAAAATTAACTCGCATATCGTAGTGCACTAACTTTCTTTGCTGCACACCTAGTAATTGATTCATTATACTCTTTCGACTTTATTTCAACTGAAAAGAGACAATGATTCATTCTCTCGGAGGTTAGCATCAGCCATGCTGATTGAAATTGAAAAGGTTTCTCTGAGATAATTAAGAGACTAGTTTCATTTTCCAGGTATTAAAATAAACAAACCATTCCTTGCTCTATTTAATATCATACTGAAGGTCATTCTTGAAATATGCTGTCAATTTGCCCATATCAAACAAATCAAACTTAATATTAAACCCGGAGTAAATAGTTGTGCCATCAGCATAGATCATAAGATGAGAACTGATGACAACAGGAAGGTCATATATGAACATTCGAAACAATGTAGATCCAAGAATAAGGCACTGGGGAACACTTGCATTTGTGCAAAAAGATTTAGAAGAGTGACCATTTAAGTAACTTTCATTTCATGGTTGGATAAGAAATACTAAATCAGTTCAAAACTTTGCCTAGAAATACCGTAATTTTTCAACTGGTGATGAAAACCAACCAGCATGCCAAATCCTGTCAAATGCCTTTGGGATGTCCAATATGGTAGACTCTTTCAGCAATAATTGTTAACACATCAGCAGTTGACCTAGAGATGCAAAAGCCATATTGCCTTTCTGAAAGAAAATCCTATAATGTGGGATGATTAATCAATTCAGTTAATTAGAGCCTCTAGTATTTTGTCAAAAAGAGGTAGATGACTAATAGGCTGATAATTAGAAGGATCATATTGTTTGCTTGAGTTTTTAATGACTGTAAGTACAGAAAAGATTTCCAACAAGCAAGAAAGCAAGAGGTAGCAAGATATTTTTTGTAGAGTTTAGAGATGAAAAAAAAGGTTGTTAAGGAGCCCATTTCTTAAGAACTATATATAAGAGAGAGAGAGGTCTTTCTTTTTTTTTTTCCTTTTTTTCTTTCCCTTTTCTTTCCTTTTTTCCTTTTCTTTTTTCCTTTTCTTTTTTTCCCCCCCTTTTTTTCCCTTTTTTTTTTCCGTTTTTTTCCGTTTTTTTTTTTTTAATCTTATTTTGGTTTGATTTACCAATGAAACTACATTTCCAGGGATAACTTGAACATAAGACATTCATTGCCTTATGAGCATTTTTAGCTTTTATAAGTCACTGTGAAAGAAATTTTTGTGTGGTGCATTAAGTTTTTTTTTTTTTTTAAACAATTGTCTAAACCATATTAAAAAAGGATCAGAAACTATAGAAAAATTCATAAGAAAATATCATAATGAACTTTTTTGTTTTCAATCAAATTTGCAAATAAGAAAATATACCCACAAAAGATGAGAAAGAGAGAGAAAGAAAACAGATAAAGAGAGAGGTAAACATCTTTTCCAACTTGAAGTTAAGTTTCACAGTGTTCCACTAATCACACACACACTTGACTTTTTATTAGATTGCATTGCAAATGTAACTGAAAAAATAAAAATCACATAATGAAGACATTAACTTTCTACACTAATTCAAACAAAAGGTCTGAAAGAAAACACCTGTTAGTACTAAAAAGATCTATAACAGTTGACTGAAAAAGCTTATTCTCCTGAAATACTGTCTTAATATAAAAAAAACTAGAAATTTCAGCTTACAATTACTCTAACTGTTCAGTGTGCAGAAGTGGTTCTTTTGTATCTCAGGTAATACAGTTAGGGTGTTATAATAGAAATATATATATATATATATATATATATATATATATATATATATATAAAACGAAATCTTACTGAAAGTTACGAAATGGTATCAACCAACATATTTATTTAAATTTACTTGTTTGAACATTGTTTTTAATGGATACTCATATTTGAGTGGAAAGCCTGTTTTTACTATGATTAAGCAGTACATTTCAGCCCGGTGGATATATATAAATATACTGTTTAATTATAGAAAAACAGACTAACCACTCAAATATGAATATCCGTTAAAAATAATGTTTAAACAAATAAATTCAAATATAGGCATATATATTTATAGATAATTTTTCTAAATCACCATAAAAGTTCATGACAGAGAGCTGGGCGAATTTTAATTTTTTTCAATTAAAGTTTGTTAATGGAGGGTGCTTAAATTGACATGGATGTTCTTTTCAAATAAATCACCTCTCTGCGTGTGTGTGTGTGTATATATATATTGTTTAATTATTTAGTTTTTGGTCATAATAAAATTAGACCTGTGCACATTTGTATTAAAAAGTGCTCCATACAATTATATTGTAGAATTTTTGAATATTTTTTTATTTGTAAACGAATTATTACGTGACCTAGGTTTCTACTGTGAGTGGTATCTTCAGGCGCTTTTTTTTCTGTTTTTTTTTTTTTTTAATAGTGTGTGTGTGTGTGTGTGTATATATATATATATATATATATATATATATATATATATATATATATGTGTGTGTGTGTGCACACATACAAGTTGATTTACCTAAACACAGAAAGGACTCTGGCAAACTTTCAGTGGTGCCCTTGGGTGTAAGCTTATCATTAAAAGTGGGTAGTCAATTGAAAAGATCTTTTGAAGTTGCTGGAAGCTAAAGTACAATCCTCTTGAAGTGTGTGCATCTACTGAATTTTGGGTTGCTGACTTTGTTTACATTTTCTTCTAGAGACTCCAAGTTTACTGCTTGTGAACAGCAAAATCAAATAATTTGGTTGGTCCAAATATTCTTCCTCTTTGTCCCACAGTATGGTTCTCTACTGATTTTGAAATGTACAAAATCGAGATAGTGAGCATTACTACTTGTGAGATTTTTGAGTGTGTAGCCCACAAGAACAGTTCTTTGTTATTTGGCTTTTCAAAGAAGGATGCTTTTATATTTGTTACCTCAAATAACAATGCTTTCATATCTGTTGTCTCAAAGAACTGTGTTTTCAGGATCTGTTTCCTTTTCAAAAGACGTATCCACAAAATGGTGGATGCCAGATATTGACCTCCTGTTTCTCTGCCCACATTGCCAGTTCTGTTTGTGGTGAATATCAAACAGCTTTACGTCTGCACCACATTCAATCAAGCTGATAAAAAGCAAAAATCTGCCTACAAAATGTACTTTCCCAATTTTATTCATTGCTTGAAATATGTCATCATCAACCTGTCCAGTAAATATTCATTTGGAGAGTTTTTAACAACTTAGAAATACTGTATTATTCATAAAAAAGCAGCAATAAGTTATACATTGATAGAAGAGAAATATTTCATTATTTTGTTTGTTCATTTTTAACTGGTAGTTTTTCAAGATGGCTGGTGGTTCAGTTACAGAATTCCTGGTTATCATTGTCTAGTATTCTTGTCTCTTTCCATATTACATTGCATGGTCATGTCCCCTTGGCTTTGTTGTTGGCTTGTTTGTTCCATTTAGTCAGTTAATAATACATGTTGGCATATTTACTTGTGTCCGTTTAATACCCTGACAAGCCTCCCAGCAGTTATTCTAGATAAGCAATCAGGTTTTTGATTGTTTCCACAAGAAGGGCTGACAAATTGAACTGGAAATAAAGTGTTTTTAATTTTTCTACATTTGAAAATTGGTCAAGTGAAATTAAACTGATCGTCCGAATCCTGATGAATAGAGCGAGAAGCAGAATCAGGCCAGAGAATGGACAAGAACAGTATGGTATCATCAAAGATACTGAAACAAGGAACGCCATACTTATGATTAGGACGCTCTCTGAAAGGGCAATACAAATGAAGAAGGATTTATACCTGTGCTTTATTGATTATGCGAAGGTGTTTGATAAAATATACCACAAAGAATTGGAGATGCTCGGCAGCCTTAACATATTTGGGAAAGACTTAAAAGTAATCAAGAATCTTTACTGGCAGCAAACTGCTTGTATACGGTCAGGTAACGAATTCAGCAGATATACAATGATAGAAAGGGGCGTAAGTCAAGGATGCATCTTTTCACTGGGTCTGTTCAACTTGAACAGCGAGAATATTTTGACGACCATAGAAGTTATACCTGGATTCATCATCGGAGGCCACAATTTAAACAACCTAAGATACACAGATGATACAGTGCTGATAGCAGACACAGAAAGAAAACTACAAGACCTCCTACAGAAGGTGGTTGAAGAGAGTGACAAGAAAGGGCTACAAATAAACTGCAAGAAAACCAAATGCATGGTCATCAGTAAAAAGGGCAGCCCAAGATGCAAATTACAGGTCAGGGCTACTAAAATCAAGCAGATAGAAAAATTTAAATACCTTGGAAGTGATATAACAGAAGACGGAAAGTGCAACACAGAGATCCAAAGGTGAATTGGCATGGTGAAGGAAGCATTCCAGAAGTTGAGTAAAGTATTAAGAAACAGGACAATTTTGCTAGAAACAAAGAAGAGAGTACTGGATTGCTGTGTGATGTTCGTTCTTCAATATGGCAATGAATGCTAGACAGTATCATCAGCGATGAAGCAAAAGCTTGAAGCAACTGAAATGTGGTTCTACAGAAGGATGCGGCAAATATCCTGGATTGAGCATGTGAGCAATAAGGTTTTGGAAATGATGAAAACGAAAAGGAAATTAATACTGAGCATCAGGAAGAGATAACTGAAGTTCCTGGGACATGCAATGAGGAAGGAGAGCTTGGAGAACCTGATACTAACAGGGCAGATAGAGGTAAAAAGAGATTGGAGAAAGCAGCAGATAACATATTTGAAGGACCTAATCAGGTGAATGATGGCATGAGGGTTGTGTGGTGTAACAGGAGAAGGTGTGCTAAGAGCCACTAGGGATAGGAAGATGTGGAAAGCCATGATCGCCTACGTCCTTAAAGGACAGGGCACATAGAAGAAATCCTGTATTATTCATAAAAAAAAGCAGCAATAAGTTATACATTGATAGAACAGAAATACTTCATTTTTGTTTGTTTATTCTTAACTGGTAGTTTTTCAAGATGGCTGGTGGTTCAGTTACAGAATTCCTGGTTATCATTGTCTAGTATTCTTGTCTCTTTCCATATTACATTGCATGGTCATGTCCCCTCGGCTTTGTTGTTGGCTTGTTTGTTCCATTTAGTCAGTTAATAATACATGTTGGCATATTTACTTGTGTCCGTTTAATACCCTGACGAGCCTCCCAGCAGTTATTCTAGCTAAGCAATCAGGTTTTTGATTGTTTCCACAAGAAGGGCTAACAAATCGAACTGGAAATAAATAGCGATTTTAATTTATATTTTCTATATTTGAAAATTACTCAAGTGAAGTTATGACTCATTATTTTATTTAAAAATAGAATGTTACATTCTAGTGACATTGGATCTTTATATTTTTTTTCTTCTCTTTCCATCTTCTGTTTTCTCTACTCCTCCTCATTTTTCCTTTCCTTTTTCTTTCTTTTCTACTCCTTCTCCTTTCTCTCTTTTTCTTTTCCTTTTTCCTCCTATTTTTCTTTTTCTTTTTCCTCCTCTTTCCTTTTTTCTTTTCTCCTCTTTCCCTTTTTCTTTCCTCCTCCTTTTTTCGTTTCCCTCCCTTTTTTTGTTTCCCTCCCTTTTTTCGTTCTCTTTGCCTTTTTGTTTTCTTTCCCTCTTTTTTTCGTCCTCTTTCTCTCTTTCTACCTTTCATGCTCTTTCCCTTTTTTATCATTCTTGTTCTCTTTCTTTCATTTTCTTTTTTTTGTCCTCTTTCTCACTTTCTTTTTCTCGTTTCTTTGCTTTTTCTTTTTCACACTCTTTTTCTCTATTCCTTTATTTCTTACTCCCTTCTCTTACTTTTGTCTTTTTCTCGTCTTTTTCACCTTTGTCCTTCATTTTTTTCTTTCTCTTTCTTTATTCCTGTTCTCTTTGCCATTCCTCTCTGTCCTTCCTTCCTTTATTTTTCTTTTCTTTGTTTTCCCATCTTCCATCCACTCCAATTTACTGTCTTCATTTTCTTTGTCTATGTTTTTATTGTGATTGTTCAGCATTCTCAAAGTTTTCTCCAGTCTCCCTTGGTTGCTTGAAGATCAATATGAAAAATACACTCTCCTGAGTGTTTTTGTTGAAGTAGCATTTAAATTCACCAAAGTAAACAATCTCTTCCCAAATTTATAACTTATGCTAAGCAGCATCAGCCATAATAGAGGGTGGGGGGGAACCTTGTCATAGCCGTTGCATGGAGTGGCATAATGGCTATCAATACAAAAAGTGGAATCAGCAAGCCAAGTTCAAATTCCAGATTAGTTTTTTTTTTTTTAATCGTACCACCCCGAGCAAGGCTGTAACGCCACTGATGTGCAGGGGGCTACATAATAGTGGAAAGATTGGAAAAGAGAAAGCCGGAAACCACATCCTAAACAGGAAACAAGGAATGAGCCTCTTAACCTGTTCAATAGACGTGGGTGGAGTGTGAACCGGGCAATAGTTTAGTCTATCTACTCCAATTAAAAAAAAGTGAGGAGATTGGAAAAGAGAAAACTGGAAACTGCATCCTAAACAGGAAACAAGGGATGAGCCTCTTCACCTGTTCAAAAGACGTCCTTCACATTTATATTAATCTTCTAGAGAAAGTTTATGATCCATCTTCTTTCTCCCTAGCTATAGGTTAAATAGCAGAGCTTTCTCTGTGGTAACCAGTCAAGGAAAAGGGACAACTGTGAATTCAAAACACTGGAGAAGGCGATAGATCATGAAAATTCATAGATGGGCACTCATGACTTCTTTTCTTTACTATATTTTTAAAAAGTGTTGCACTTAAAACAAATCAGTAATGGCAAGTACAAGTGGTTTTGAATGTGAACAGGTATAACATTGTGCAAAGCTATAAAAAATCTAATTAATAACAACAACAAATATTCAGTAATTGGTCCATTTATTTATTAAACAGTATATTAATTTTTCATCTACTGACCTGAACATTTAGGGAAATCTTATAAAGATAAATAAAAAAAGAGAAAAGGAAAATGACACAGTAGAGTTGATGACTTAAACTTGCTGGAGCGGGACCAGTCTACTGTAGAAAGAAATGGCAACCTACTTCAGGGAAAATCTTCTGCCTAGTCAGTTATGCATCTCAAGAGACATGATCACCAAAGCATGTAACAGGTATGGCACTTAACTGACTTTATCTCCTCTCTCCAGCTATGGGTAGAATAGCAGAATAGATTGGGTCTTATAGCCTTGGTTAGCAACCAGTCTACCACTGTAAGAAATGGCAACCTGCTTTGGGGAAAATCTTCTGTCTAGTCATTCATAGATCAAGAGAGACATGATCACCCAAGCATGTATCACATATGGCACTTAACTGACTGAATAATAGGATGTGTCGTACCAGTTGTAGTTTTTTAGCAAACAAGAAATACGCTACTTGTAATTATTAATTTTGCATACATGCACTTCTCGGCTTCTTGTGAAAGTTATGAAACCAGATCCTTGCAGTCTGTCCGATCATGTCAAATGATTGAATAATAATAAATCTTTTTTGTTTTTGTAGAAATTACATAGAAAGAAGACAACGACATTATTGGACAGATTAAACTTTCAGCAACAAAATACTATTTTTTCTCTCATAGACACCAGAATCAGCTATAAATTTACTATAAAAAGTGTTTGTATGTAATACCATTTCACAGACATTACTGCTGGCATCACATCAATTGTTTGGTCTCTGTAAATGTTCAGCAAAAATTAAAGACTCTCAGTGTGTGCAAATTTTCAGATGGCAGAATTCGGTGACATACTTCTGCTTCATAAGGGCTCTCATACCAGACAGCGCTTTACCAGACTGCCACTTAGCTGCTATATATAACAAATTAAAAAGATATGGTTATTGGTAGGCAGGAACAACGTCTATTGCTATACTGGCAATATAATAAAATAAGAGGTATTTTTTTTTTTAATCACTTCTCATATCTTGGTGAAATTGAAGTGCTGGGCAAACAATACAAATAATCAACTTCTCATGATCAAACCAATCTGGTGAATGGAAACTTATTTGTTAGTTTAGCTAGTTCAATTTTCAATAGATTCCCTACGAGGCTTAACTATCATTTACATTTATGAGAAACACTGGTGAATTATCACCTGCTGCTGCTTCATTTTTGTGTTGTGTCGTTTCAGTATTTGACCAATCATGACTTTCTACACTTTCTTATCCTTTGCAGCTCTTAGTATTGTCTTTTCCACCATGTCTCCTGGTCACTTTTCAGCCATTCATTTATGCAAACTTGTTAGGTAGGTGATTTGATGCTTTTCTATGCCAATATTGCCTTCAACTTGTCCTAGGAGTATTAAATTCTACAAGCCTTATTTCCTCATTAAGCGTTTTTTGATTCTAAGAATAAGCTTTCGTTTTGTTTCTATGTTCCTTAAAATGTTCTTATTGTTTACATGTTATGTCCATGATGTAGCCTGAAGTCTCTTCTTCATCTGTGAGAAAATTTTCCAGCATTTTCCCACTTTTCCTGTCCACACAACCCTCATTCTCGGTATCCTTACTCATCTGTCACCCTCCTTCTGACATTTCTTATCACTTTCCCCCATGTAACCCCCCTAACCACTCTCTCATCACTTTCCCCCATGTAACCTCCTAACCACTCTTTCTCATCACTTCCCCATGTAACCCCTAACCATTCTTTCTCATCACTTACCCCTATGTAACCCCCTGCGCAACAGTGGCAGTGAAATAATGCCTTGCTTGGGGTGAAATGATTTTTTAAAAAAAAAAAAAAGCGTTCACTGCCATAGACAGATTAGTACTCTATTCATTGTTTCTTAATACTTTGCTTAGTTTTTGAAAGGCAACTTAGACCATCCCAATGCACCTTCAAATTTCCATGCCCCATTTTCCGTCTTCTGCTAAAACACGTCTATCACCCTTCCATAGGACACCTCAACATGGTGTAATGCTTAGTAACCTTGTCTCACTAGAACCTATTATAACCGAGTAATGAGTTTGATCCTCATTGGGTACCCCATACTTTTGCCCTTGTTCCACATCTATGTGGAACTTTAAAAGTAAAGTATCAACCTTATGTAATTGCTTTAATGCCCAGAGTGTTATGACATTAAAAAGCTGTTGCACCCGTTGTTAATCTTGACAGAAGCCAGTTAAGGGATGTCATTATCATCATGTTCTGTTTTAGAACTGAGTTAACATCCATTGGATTAAATAGGACTGAAACTTCAAATCCCAAATATACTTAAAGAAATTCCTTGTTGGAATTATTCAGAGGCTGCTACGAAGCTAGAACCAATTTTATCTGATAGGCGCAAATAACAGCCAGGCTACACTGGAATCAGTAGACATGATTGCTGCCAATAATTGACTGATGAAATATTATTTTTAATAAATGTAGTTTCTTTGTGTGCATTGAGTTGGGCGTCCCGCGGCTGTTTCTGCTTTAAGAAAACACACATACATAACGATCTTTCTCTCTCTGTTTCTCAACTCGGCATCCATATTAAAGATAAACTCTCATATCTCCACCCTCCCCAATACCCATACTTGCTTGCCCACCGTGCGGGAGGATCATTAGCTTTTATCCATGTTCAGCTCTTAGTCTATTCTTTCTATCACTGACCATCTTTTACACTAAAACACCCTGAAACTATTATCTGTAGATTTCATTCTATTGCGCCATATTGGTTATTGTGCATGTTATTTTTACATATGTATGCTCAAGTATAGTGCATGTTTTTATAATAAATTATTGGTTACCAAAAATAGGGGAGGGTACTATACACAGGTAATTTTTTTCAGGAAGCGGTTAAAATTCATGCGAAATGCAGGAGGTGCACTATACATAAAGTTGGTTTATACACAAGTATATTAAGTTTATTACCATAGTAAATGTTGTGGAGGAATATCCTGTCCTACCCAGGAAAGAGAAAGAGAGAAAAAGGAGTAGGAAAGAGAGAAAAAGGGAAAGAGGAGGAGAGAAAAAGGGAAAGAGGAGGAGAGAAAAAGGGAAAGAGGAGGAGAGAAAAAGGGAAAGAGGAGGAGAGAAAGAAAAAGGAGAAGATGGAAAGAGAAGAAAAAGGGAAAATATAAAGATCCAGAAAAAGACCTAGACAGGAACAAACTACAGTGTGATCGAGAGAGATTGTGACTATACGAGATTATTCGTCATTACATGGGAGTGATCGAGATTATTCATCATTATACAAGAGTCGAGAGCCATCGGCCTTAGACGAGAGTTAGACGTCACTAGACGGAAGCTTTCTTCTCAAGGCGGACGCATACGTCCTATACAGAAACATTGCCTTCTTAAATGTTATTCTTAACTGTTCATTGGTGTACTTGTATTTGGTTTATTGTACCAAGGTATAATAAATCTCTATTTATATATCCTCAGTGTTAAGAGTTATTTCTTGCACTATTCTTTCTCTGTTTATCCCCTCTCGGGATATAACAGTAAACTACGAGGGTCATTTAAGAAATAAGGTGAATTTCTCGGTATAAGGACTTCTAAAACAGAAGCTTACTTTTTTAATTTTTTTTCCTTTACTTCTTTTTCAAATGGATTTAATTTTTTTTAAAAGGAAATATAATTAGGGAGAGAGAACAGTAAAACAAAAGCAAATATGAAAACCAGTTAATGATTGGCATCGCATTTAAATTAAATCAAAGTTAACGGGAAAGCACAAAGCTACAAAAGAACTCCACATGTGAGATGTGCGAGGGAAGGAACTGTTAGCATAGAACTTACGGTTACATCTAGTCAATTCAACTGTGAAATGATGAGATCTTGGCACCAATCAGATGCAAACTCAACCAAAATCAAAGCTGTGTCTGAGCTTTCAGCTCATATGTGTCATCTTCAGAAGTAAGTGAAGGAACAAAATCAGCTGTTTTAAATAGGTCTGTTTAAGTTTCATTATATTTTGGGGGGTTTAAAATTGAATCTTGTCAATCCAACTTTAATTCCCTCCCCCAAGGATAAAGCATGATAATGACACAGCATTGATTTCAAATATTTTTTTAACAATCAGGTTTATATACTGTTTATTTATATATCAGTCACCCATATTCCACGTATGTATCAGTCACCCATATTCCACGTATGTATCAGTCACCCATATTCCACGTATGTATCAGTCACCCATATTCCACGTATGTATCAGTCACCCATATTCCACGTATGTATCAGTCACCCATATTCCACGTATGTATCAGTCACCCATATTCCACGTATGTATCAGTCACCCATATTCCACGTATGTATCAGTCACCCATATTCCACGTATGTATCAGTCACCCATATTCCACGTATGTATCAGTCACCCATATTCCACGTATGTATCAGTCACCCATATTCCACTGTACTATATTCAGTCACACCCATATTCCACGTATGTATCAGTCACCCATATTCCACGTATGTATCAGTCACCCATATTCCACGTATGTATCAGTCACCCATATTCCACGTATGTATCTCCACTGAAATGTCCCCAGCAAAATTGGAAAAAGCCTATCTATTTGTTTGGAAAAGATAGATAAATTCAATAGACATAGAATGTCTATCCCTTTTAATAAATCTTGTTTTCGCAATTGTTCTTTTAAGCAAGGTTTAAAAAATATGTATTTGTTCAACATCCGTAGAGACCACCTATGGTTTATTCTGCAACTATGCTGAGCAAACCTTTGTTACAGTTTCTGGGAGGGAGAGCGTGTAATCTGGTGTGACCAACAGTCTTAACAAGGACAGTATGCTCAAACCTTTAACCTTGATGAATTGTGATTTTGTGGAAGCACATACATTGACAGCTTCCAAATAATCCCATCTATTCAATTTCACTCAGAAGGCTGAGATCAATCCATAGTATAAATTCCAGGTACTTTCCAAAAATGCCCCACTTCCTCAGCTGATGAAATTAAGAAGTCACCTTGACAAATCGAACCTGGTGAAATTCAAACCCAAATCTTATAGTCAGAAAGCAAACATTCTAACAATTCAGCCACATACCCTTGAAGAATTATATATATATATATATATATATACAGACACACACACACACACACGTGTGTGTATAGAGAGAGATTTTCAAGTTTAACTACAACTTCTTGAGCCTCAACCAGATGTAAAAAAAATCATTGAAAATAATGGAAGCAATAATAATAATAATAAAAAAAATGTCAATGATCAATAAAAGAAACTATGAATACAGCCATAATGTGCTGACCATGTTTGGAAAAAAAATCCTGTCTCTAGAAATAAAAATGTATAAAAGTCTAGATAATCAGTTAAAAAAAAAAAACAGTCATCTTTACTAATGGCTAACAGACTAGCCTAAAGTGATCAGATATATAGAACATTTAGTGTTTATACACATTATGTCAAGAAAACAAAATACTTCTATGAATACGAGAAAAACTGAACAAACAGCCTAATCACAGTACATTGTCAGTTGTCAGCATGCACCTAAAAAAAAATGTTTGTTTTTTTTACACATGCTCACACTCAGAATATTCCTTGCACATATACTTAAAAAAAATTATCTTTTGCTTTAACGCACATGACCAGTAAGAACTAACCGAAAATCATAAGATTCCATCATTGTATCTCCTTGGTCTTTCTTTTTTTTTTTTCTCTCAATCTCTGAAGAAGCTTCATCAAAACTGAAATATGTTAGATTGAGATAGGTTTCTTATTTGTCTTTTTTTTATTTTATCATACATTACGTGCATTGTAGTGCAGTGGATATTGACTTGGAATGAGAAATCAGAGAGCCAAGTTCAAATTCCAGTCAATGTTGCATTCACTTATGCATAAATACCATTAGGTATAAATCCCTCCTTTTTCCTTCAGCAGTCTGTTAAATAACAGGACAGATTGGGTTCTATAGCCTTGGTTGGCAACCAGTCTACTGAAGAAAGTCATGGAAACCTACTGTGGGAAAATCTCCTGCTCAGTAAGTCATGTCTATTTCGAGACATGATCACCCAAGTGACCTGACCCATGTATAGCACTTAACTGTATCATATATATATATATATATATATATATATATATATATATATATATTAACAAAATCGCAATATCGGTTTAATAATTATTATTATTATTATTATTATATATATATATATATATAAATTGTGTAATTGGGTAACAATCTAACATTTATGAAGATTTCATTAAAAATGACAGACAAGGTATTGTCATTAAGTTTTTCTTATAATTTTTCATGTGTTCATATAATTTTTGGCTTTTTGAAACTCAGATCATTTAAGAATTCTTCAGAGTTTTTGTTCTTTTAAGCTGTTACCAAGAATTAATTTTGTTTTACTTGTAAATAAACATGTGTAAAGTTTATTCAAATAGTTTTGTTTATTTTAAGTTCTGAACATTCATAATTGATAAGTATAGGACTTCTCTTTCTTTCTTTCTTTCTTTTTTTTTTTAATCTTTTTTTGCATGTAGACGATGCTATTATGTATGTACTGTCAAGAAGTATATTACGGATAGGTTCTGAAAGATCTCCATGTGTGTTAAAAAGGTGTAATGTCAATCTTGTCAATTTTATGGTGCTGTAGTGAATGTTATTGTTTACGGAGTTGCATACTTGAAGGACACAGTTCTTCAAAGGACATAGAAATTTCTAAAAGACACAGTTCTTCAAAGGACATAGAAATTTCTAAAAGACACAGTTCTTCAAAGGACATAGAAATTTCTAAAAGACACAGTTCTTCAAAGGACATAGAAATTTCTAAAAGACACAGTTCTTCAAAGGACATAGAAATTTCTAAAAGACACAGTTCTTCAAAGGACATAGAAATTTCTAAAAGACACAGTTCTTCAAAGGACATAGAAATTTCTAAAAGACACAGTTCTTCAAAGGACATAGAAATTTCTAAAAGACACTGATTCTCTGCACTTTAGATTTTGCAGGTGAATTATTATTTTTTATGTTGAGGTTGGCAGCTTTGAATTTTTTATAATAGATATAATTTCATTTTCTTGTTTGAATTGGTCGATGGTGCATTATTTCAGATGATTTCACTTCAGGTGAAGTGAAAATTCGTCCTGGCAGTAGTTATTGTACATTTGATTTTTGTAGAAAATATTAATGTGATTGTTTTTGTCCGCATGTTTGTAGTTGCCATTGGTTACGTTATGAAGAAAAAGCCTGATATAGTAATCAAATAATTTGGAAAGCTCTTGTTGACAAGTGTTTGAAGAAAAGGGGTTTGGAAGATGAATTCTATGACTGACTAGGTAGGTTTTCTTACAGTACTTTGCCATTTATTTCAGTGGTAGACTGGTTGCTAACCAAGGCTAAAGAACCCAATCTGTTCTGCTGTTCAACTCATAGCTGGAGGAAGATGAACTGGTTTAATATCTTTCATAAGTGAATGCAATGAATTCAGATATATAAACTTATTTATAAATTGAACTTTATATGTGTCTGTGTGTCCATTACTTATAGACTCCGAAATGGTTGAACCGATTTTCTTGAAAATTTACACAGTTGTACTATAAGCGTCTGTGAGTGTTCTTAGCTAGGTTTTGTGTCGAGGTACTCTCGATAAATATCGATAATCGAAAAAATCGGGTTATAAAAGGAGAGGTCCGATTTTAATCAAATTTGATACACTCATAGACAAAGACATAAAAAACAATATTCAGAAGTTTCAAGGTTGCAATTCTTACAATAGTGCAGAAAATCGATAATATACATATATATAAAAGGCAAGATGTTTGTGTGTGTGTGTTTGTTTTTCTGTCTGTATGTCTGTATTTTTTTTTTTTTTTCAGCCCTTTTATTTTAGTTTTTGCTTCAGTTTTGGCTCTAAGTAGAGATAATTGTAGTTCTTAGACTCAGCCATGATACCATTTACTCAGAGGACTTATTTAGCTTTCAAAATTCAGTTCACAATGAAAAAATCTTATTTGATATAGATACCAGGAAATCAAAATTTGACTGACATCCATTCATTTTTCTTTCAGTCTATGGTTTCGCTTTAATTGGAAACAACTATTGCTTTTTAGTCTTTTGTGCCAACATCCAAATAGTCTGAGCTCCAGGACCATGGATTAGTTTCAAAGCTTTCATTACGCCCGAGCAACGCCGGGCTATACTTACTGCTAGTATGTGTGTGTGTGTGTGTGTGTATATATATATATATACGAGAGAAAGAAATGAGAAACAGGCAGACATTGGATAATTAGGCACTAATTGTTCTAAAGAAATTTATTAAAAAAAGATAGATATTTTCCAAACAACAAATCATCTTTTAAAATCAAACAGAAAAAAATAAATAAATAAATGATGCTTGCCCCCACACTGCAACTCATGTTTTCGAGAGGGCAAATGGTGTCCAAAGATATTTTCATTCTTGATGAGTCATGGCAGACACATGAATATTTCTTCAGTGAACCTTATGAATGTTCACACTGATTAGAATAAACAGAGTCTATAAATATTCTAACAATTTATTTTTTCTTCATAATAAAATGTGGTGCTAAATGAAATCTTAAAGACAAACGCAGCAGTGTGTTAAGCAGGGGTCATCTCGGGTGAAGTTTTGGCGCCAAAACACAAATATTGATGGGCACATGATCAACATAAACTAAGATTTGGAATTAGAAATTAGGCTTTTAAATATATGGCATTTAGCTTCTGTCCAAGTTGTTTTTCTGATGTCCTGTTTAAACATAATAGTTGTTATAATCTTCCTAAAACCGAATTTTCTCTTGGTTTATGTTACACAAATTTCCACCACTGGTTGGATGTGAACACTCCGAAACCCAAGACTGAACTAAAATCTTTATCAACTGCATATAGGCTCTGTACATAGCTTCACTTACACACTGAAAGAAAAATAAAATCAAGAATCAAGACCCCCTCCCACCTAAAGAAGTAGAAGAAAAATTGAAGCTGATCTGAGCCCAAGAAAAAGATATCAAAACTTATCAAAGGGACTTCTTGTGTAGTCGGTCAGCACACTAGCCCCAATTCACAACGCTTGTTAGGACACAACTTCTAATCTCCAAATAATACCTGCAGTTGCCGCAGTGAGGCAAAATTCATCCCCCCTCTTCTACCACACACCTCCATGAGTGACTTTTATGGTTCTACTCATCTCTTTCTTTTAATGATAGATATTTACACTGATTAACCACTTGTATTTCTTTGCTAATACAGTTGTTTCCTTAACCACAGAGATATATTCTTTGTTCTGCCACCATACACTTAATATAACATAATCAATATCTTTATTAATCACTGTTATAGACTTGTGAATGACCCAAACCTGCAGGAAATGTATATGGACAGTGTGAAAACAAAATATGAATGACAAATTGGAAAGAGAAGCTCAAAATGGGAGGCACTAAGACTGGTTCTAGTGACATTGGCAAACGACATCATCCCACAAAGTCTTGATAGAGATGCTCGACAACCTCAACATTTTCGGAAAAGATGTTACGATAATCAAGAATATCTATAAGCAGCAAACGGCTTGGATAGGGAATGAATTCAGCAGGTATACAAAAATAGAAAGGGTGTTGTCTTTTTTTTAATCATTTCACCTCAAGCAAGGCATTCCACTGCCACTATTGCGCATGGCGTTATATAGGGAAAGGTGAAGAGAAAGGGTGGTTAGATAAAGGAAATGTCAGAAGGAGGGTCATAGACGGGTAAGGATACCGAGGCTGGGGGTTGGGTAGATGGGAAGAGTGTTTGAAAGATGGTTAGTGTGTTAGGAGGTGTCTATTAAACCTTACATTTAAACTCCTGGAGATTGTAGCCGTCAGGGAAGCAATCATGCGGAAGGGAATTCCACAGTCGGGAAGTGCTAGAGAAGAAACTGTTGGAGTAAAAATTGCGGTTGCATTTTATCAGTTTCACTGTAAAAGGGTGGGCTCTAGTTGCTAATCTAGTATCTTGTGCAAATTTGGACCTAGGGGGCACTAGCGCAAGAGAAGGATGTGTTTTCTCATTAGATCTATTCAACTTATACAGCGAAACAATTCTGAGAGAAATAAAACCCTTGGCTAGATTCGTTATTAGTGGCCAAAATCTCAGCAATGTAAGATACGCAAAGATGACACAGTGCTGATAGCAGATACGAAAAGGAGAATGCAGGACCTACTACAGAAGGTAGTGAGAGGAAAGGACAAAGCAAAAACTTCAAGAAAACTGAATATATGGCCATCTGCAAAAAAAAAAAAGAACCCAAAATGCCAAATACTGGTCAGAGAAACTAAAATCAAACAAGTAAATAAATTTAAATATCTGGAAAGTGTGCTGACAGAGGATGGAAAGTGTAATGTTCAGATCCAAAGATGCATTGGCATGGCCAAGAACTCATTTCTAAAGCTAACCAGAGTACTAAAAGACAAGAAAATCTCATTGGAAACAAAGAAGAGTATTGATATCTGTCCTTCTGTATGGCAGTGAATGTTGGACAATCTCCTCCAGGATGAAGAAGAGGCTTGAGGCAGCAGAAATGTGGTTCTACAGAAGGATGCTGAGGATATCATAGACTGAGCACATGACTAACGATAAGGTGTTGGAGTGGATGGAAACAAGAAAACTTGTACTTAATATAAGGAAGAAACAAATGAGGTTCCTGGAACATGGAAGAAGGGCCTGGAGAATTTAATACTCACAGGACAGGTAGAAGATAAGAGAGACAGAGGAAAGCAGTATCAGACCTACTTAAGCCTTAGCAAATGGATGGTTGAGCAAGATTTTAAAGAGATACCTAGAGGAAGAATTTTGAGAGTGACAAGAGACAGAACCAAGTGGAATTTTAATTAATGCCTATTTTCTGAAGGGACACAACACACAAAGAAGATGATGGGCACATGATCACCATAAACTGAGATACTTTTTTTAAAAAAATCATTTCACCCCAAGCAAGGCAGGGCTGCCACTGGTGTGCAGAGGGTTACAGTGAGAGAAAAAGCAAGGTACAGTGGAATTCATAGAAAAGATAAGAGATGGATAGGAATCAAGAAAATAGAAGATGGCAATTGACATTGCATTTAAATCTTTGGAGATTGTAGCTATTAAGGAAGCAAACAAACAGTTCCACAAACAGGAAGTGCGAGAAATGAAACTGTTAGAGTAGAAGAGGTGGTTACACTTAACTATTTTGACAATAAAAGGGTGGTACCTAAATGCCAATCTAATAACACAAGTAAATTCATGTGGCCAGAGAACCAGAGAAAAATCTTGTCAGAGCAATTGCCATGAAAATACTTGTAGAAAAGACAGAGGGAAGTCACATCACATTGTTGAGAAATTGACTGAAGGCGAGCTGCTAAGTCAAGATCCATTATCCTTCTTTGGATTTTGTCAAGAACCTGAACCTGAATAGCAGGTCACCCGACCAGATGTGGCAACGGTATTCAAGGCATGGACGAAAGGTAGATATATAAATGCTCAAAGTTGATTCTGATGAGAAAAAACTTGCTAGCCTGACCCAGTGTCCCAACCATCCTAACAGTAATTGCAGCAATGGATTTGATGTAATCATTTTATTTGAGAGATTAACACCAAGGAGGCAAAGTGTGTTGCTCTCTGGGAGATTAGCCACATCCATTCTGATGGTAGGCAGGAAAGTTTCTCTGTGTTGGTTAACTAAGGGCATTTTCCTTTTGGAGGTATTAGAATTTGCAAAATATTTGGAATTGGAACTTATGCTTTCAAATATATAGCCTTCAGCTTCTGACCAAGTAATTTCTTTGACGTCCTGTTTAAACATGATAGTCTATATATTTATTAATTTATTATCAACTGTTATATTTTCTACATGCAGGCACATCTATTAATCAGTTTTGCCGATTATTGCCTTTGGAACCAGTGGCCTTTTTGTTATCGAAACTTATCTATAAATGGAACTTTGTCTGTCTGTATGTGTGTATGTGTGTCATATACCTATAGATTCCGAAATGGCTGAACCGTTTTTCTTGAAAATTTACACAGTTGTACTATAAGCATCTGCAAGTGTTCTTAGCTAGGTTTTGTGTTGAGGTACCCCCAATAAATATCGATAATTGAAAAAATCGGGTTATAGAAGGAGTGATCCGATTTTAATCAAATTTGATACACTCATAGACAAAGACATCAGAAACGATATTCAGAAGTTTCAAGGATGCAGTTCTTACAATAGTGCAGAAAATCGATTATATATAAAAGGCAAGATGTTTGTGTGTGTGTCTATCTGCCTGTATGTCTGTATTTTTTTCAGCCTTTTATTTTAGTTTTTGCTTCGGGTTTGGCTCTAAGTAGATATAATTGTAGTTCTTAGACTCAGCCATGATACCATTTACTCAGAGGACTTATTTAGCCTTCAAAATTCAGTTTACGACGAAAAAAACTTATTTGATATCAATACCAGGAAATCAAAATTTGACTGACATCCATTCATTTTTCTTTCAATCTACGGTTTCGCTTTAACTGGAAACAACTATTGCTTTTTAGTCTTTCGTGCCAACGTCCAAAGAATCTGAGCTCCAGGACCATGGATTAGTTTTAAAGCTTTCATTACAGCCGAGCAACGCCGGGCTATACTGCTAGTTGTTTATATTTTCTAACCTTGAAGGCAGCTGCCTCTGACTTTAACACTCTTTTGTATGTCATTGTTTCTAATGCCAGTTATATTTCTGTTGAGTCTGTGAAATACATTACATTACTTTGATGCTAGCTACCTTTGACTAAATGCACTTTTGTTTGTCATGTTTTACATTCCTGCCTTTGACTGAAATCATATTTCTGATGGTTATTGAAATATATCACATATGTTCTCTGGGTATCAAATTTTTGAAGCTGTTCCTCAATATGTGCCCTAGAAATTTCAACACTCTGTTCCTGATGTCAAGTATGTGTCTTTCTGTTTCCATCTTCTATAAAACTTTGTTGTTGATATTCTCAGCATGCTTCTGTAGAACCACAGTTCTCTTGATCTGGTCCTGAGCATGATGGTAAACAGCATCTGGCAGCAAGGCCTCTGAGTGGGAGGCTGTGAGGAGCATGGAACCACCTCTTAATTGCTGTTGTTCTCAGGTTCACTCTGATCTATAGTGGGAGCATCTGTTAGCGTCTTAGCTATGGGAAAATAGTTACCCCACAAACTGGGGTCAAAACACTATGAAAGTATCTCAGTGTATCTAAATATTAAAAAAACATACCTTAAAACCTCACCTTTTCGGCATTAAATAACCCACAGAGGTTGATATACTGTCAAACAAAACTCAAGCTCTTCTTGATCTGTGCTGAGGTGGTCTAGTATTCACTGCTATATAGTAGAACTGATATTATATAACTGTTTAGTACTTTTGTTTTTTTGTTTCTTAATACTTTGCTTAGCTTTTTGGAAGGCAACTTTTGCTATCTCAATGCACCTTTGTATTTCGTTGGTGCACTTTATGTCCTCTATCATTTCCCAGATATTTAAACTGTTTTACTTGAAATTTCTATAAGGTATCAACTCTGCATTCAAGTCACGACACATGATCATTTATTTTAAGTCCAGCTTGTGAATTAACTATATATTAAGAGTTTCGCATATGTACATAGGTCTAAGAAGCCCGAGATATTAAACGGACATTGGTCACCTTCCTAAAATTCGTTTCCTTTGCCAAGTTTTAGACAATAAAAAGATTCTCTGTAATGTGAATAAAGAAAGATACATTAAAATAGTTTTTAAACAAGATAAATTGGCTGTCAAGTAACAAATGAGTCAAGTGAAGGTTTCTACATTTTTTAATTCAAAGAATGATGAATCTAATTTTGAACCAAGATGGAGAACCCTTGTCAGAAAGCATCGATTATGTAATTGTTAGTCTCCAACCTTCAGTGACTGTGTTTT
>JBBBDQ010000801.1:2365000-2417500 GCA_037127315.1 Ascarosepion bandense
ATAATGGGCTTTCAAGAAGATATACATTCTACAAAAGGAGTAATTGAAGCTTGCTAGGCAGTGACACTCTGTGTGGCTGAGTATGTTAAAGCACCTGAATCAGATGTTGGTTTCATCATCATTATCATTGTTTGCCGACCATTTCCATGCTAACATGGGTTGGACGGGATTTTCCTAATGGTTTTGTAATTGATCTGTCTGGAAAATATTTGAGCATGTTTTACAGCTGTATGCCCTTACTGACACCAACCAGTTTAGCAGACTGAAAACTCAGTGTTTTTATAAAGACACTCCCTCTAGGAAGATTACTCACTAAGGTTAGAGAGTTCAGCCTACCTTATTCTATACAGACTAGATTTATAGGTTTTTTTTTTTTATCAGAGATTTCTTTCTCTTAGATAAGTTGCTATACCTAGGAACAACAGCAATTAAGAGGTTGTTTCATGATCCTGAAAACTTTCTGATCAGAGGCCTTGCTACCAGATTGTCTTACCTATATTTTCTTCATTAATTCTCTTGAATGCACAGGTCATCTGATGTAATTCAGCTGAGTCCCACACGTGAGACATGCTTTGGGCAATCTTGTTTTGAATGAGACATGACTGACTGGGCAGAAGATTATCCCGCAGTAGGTTGCCATTACTTTCTATGGTAGATTGGTTGCCGACCAAGGCTATAGAACCCAATCTGTCCTGTTATTTGACTCATAACTGGAGGGAAGGGTCGGATTAATACCTTTCCCGAGGATATTTGTGCATAAGTGAATGCAAGGAATTCAACTGGAATTCGAACTCAGTTCTCCCGATTTGTCGTTCTGAGTTGATATCCATTGCACCACAACGCACATCTGATGTAATTCACACTGCTTAAAAACAAAAACACAGTCTCTACTCCAACATGGGTATCCGTCAAATGATCTTCTGACAAGTTGAAAATTTATGCCCAACCGTCTATGCATTAGTAGATTTTTTTTCTTAATATCTATACAGTAGCACGGAACCAATAAATTTACTTTATCACTATTTGAAATATAAATGTTCATATACACACATGTACACAATTAGATTAGATGGGAAAATATGATATTGATCAACTAGTAAAAGACTATATAAAAAGATTAAAAACAATGTCGAGCCTTTATCGATAGTTGGGAAACAATCCCATAAGGTTTTAAAGTTTTCCTTTTATTTTTCTCTTCATTGAATTTATATTTCCAATTTCCATCTTTGTTTTCTGTCAACCTCTATTAATGGCTAAAAGATATGTTTATGCTTCTAAAAAAAATCAAACTAAACATTTAACGAAGGTGATGGCTAAAAGTTTCCTTATTTAGAACAACTATTTTTTGCTAAAAATGATCCATTTCTCCGTTTTTCTCATTTAAATCATTCATCCCATAATAGTAACAACACATCGTGTCAGAAATGTCAGACAATGACAAAACCTAATGCTATGTTTTCATGATGCATTTCTAAGTTTTAAATAAAGGCACTTCATTTTCAAACTTATATATCTTTGCACATGTAAATAATTATATCTTTTTGTTTTATTTTTAGAAATATTTAAATTTGTTTCTGTTTGCAATGTTCTATCTTTCACCATTCTTGCTAATTTGATTGCGTTTTCATAAAGTGTCTGTAATGGAAGCCTTCTACCTAATATCGGAAGAATTATATCACAGGATTGAATATTAAGTTAATATTGTTATAATTACAGAAATTATTTTCTTGTCTCTCAGCTTTTGTTTTAGAATAATATGATTTTATCATATTATGAGTAAAGATTAATGGTCTGTCTATTATGTATGAACGTGTTATGTCTTGAGGTAAGAAATTTGAACTGCTCCTATATTAAGACAAGAAAAAATATTATTACTCATGTATCGGTGTGTGTGTGTATATATATATATATATTTTTCAGAAGTAATCTGTAGAAAAGACAGTATGAATAAAAAAGACAAAGAGAAAACTTTGTCTTAGCTGACACATTTCATTATCTGACAGACTTTTTCAAAGCAATCGAAATTTTTTTATTTTGTAAGTATAAAAACAAAAGCAAAATGTTGCTAGTTACATGTAAAAGTTTCAAATTACAAGATGCTCATATATATTTGCCAGGTTAAAGAAAATGTTAAATTACATCACTCAGCATCATCAAAAGTTTAAAAATGTAAAGTATATATATATATATATATATTGAAGTCAACATCCAGATGTGACAATCTGTTACATCGAGGGCACATGGTCTGACAATTTGATTGATTTAATTCCAGAGTCTTTCATACAAACACAAGAATCTCTCAAGGTTCTATCCTGGGTCCTAGACTTTTCCTGATGTAATCAGTTTTCAAGCAGGCATCTATGCAGATGATACCACAATTTACTCCCATCTCAATAAGAAATTTGCCAAGCTGACAAGGTAAACCTTGCTGCTAAGTAATGGCTCATAAATTATAATGCTCCCAAAACAAATCTGCTCTCCTTTAACCACTATAGAGAAACTTTTCTACCTTCCTTCCATCAATATGTATGAGGCTAGTCTCCCAGAAAGCAACACATTGTGCTTCCTTGGCCTCACTCTCTCAATCGATCAAAAGTGGAACAACTACATTGAATCTTCAACTCTCATCTACCTTACACATTTATAAATTTATCTATGCATTAAATATTGTTGGCAAATATGGTTGGGTGCTGATCTTGAGGTTTTTGGCAACATAATCAATCCTGATTCGATTTCAGTCACTTTCTCACGGACAGGATGTTGTTTCCCTCTGTCATTTCTGTAGATATTTTCATGACTTCTGCTCTCATGAGCTTCTTTCTTTGTTGCCTCAACTACATGAATTTACTCGTGCTACTGAATTGGCTTCTAGGTCCCATTGTCAAAATAGGCAAATGTAACTGCCATTTCTACTCCATCAGTTTCTTTACTCACGCTTCCATATACTTGCTTTTCTGATAGCAACAATCTCCATTCATTGCATTCACTTACGCACAAATACCCTTGGGAAAGGTATTAATCTGTCTCTTCCTTCCAGTTATGAGTTAAATAACAGGACAGATTGGGTTCTATAGCCTTGGCTGGCAACCAGTCTACTGCAGAAATCAATGGCAACCTACTGCGGGATAATCTTCTGCCCAGTCAGTCATGTCTCATTCGAGACATGATCGCCCAAGTGTTTTTCACATATGGCACTTAACTGACTGAAAATCTCCAAAATAAATGCAGCATCAATTGCCATTTCCTACCTCCCTAAATCCCATCCACCTCATCCTTTCTTAGGCATTTCCTATATCCTAATTTCCTCTTACTGTAACTCTGTTCATACCAGTAGTGATCCTTGGGGTGAAATGATTATATATATTTAAAAACAAAAGATAAATATGAGCCAATAATTGCTGACTTCGTTTTAATGGATTAATTTGTTAAAGGTATTATGCTTAAACATAACCACACAATCATTTTGTATATTTTATTTCTGCTATTATTCTGTTGAGCTATCTCGGACATTCATGAGTCTATCATACTAACCATCATGGTATTCCATTAAGGTTAGAAAGTCATTATGGTGGCATTCTATGTCATGACACAGCTGGTCAATGTAGATGATTGCTTGATGGCCAGGCTATCTTTTGTCATGGCTAGGTGACCAGAACAGTAGGTCACTCTAAAGCAGTGTCCTGCAAATTGTATCCTTCGTTTGTGCAAGATTGTAGAAATATCAGAGATGAGTTCATAGAGCTGCATTTTAGTTGGAATTTGTCTCTAAGAGATTTTAAGTATAGCTCTCAGCATCCAAGTGTAGGCTCCATCAAGCTTAGATTCTCTGGTTTTAATTGATGTCCAAGCAGTGGCACAATACATTAAAACTGCCTCTGTATGGCACAAAAGAATATCTGTTTGAGGTTGTCTAGTAGATCAGATTTCCAGATTATATTTATTTTATTCAAGACGGCTCTGACTTCAGGTATGCAAAATTTCACATCCTTTTCATTCAAATTTATATCAGTTCCTAGGGTTGTAAAAGATTTGACAGTTTATTGTTTCTCCCGAGACAGTTTCTATTTAGCCTTGCAGGTTGAAGTTTATGAAATCAGTTTCAGAGGCATTGTCATAGTTCATCGTCATTATCAGCGTTTTCTACATGTTAGAAAACGGTGGGATTGGTAATGGTGTCTGCAGTGATGGTTAGTTCGTCTCCATATTCAATATAATAAACTGTATATTTGGTTTTCACACTACCTTTGTGAAGTGCATGTAGAATATTTAAATGACATTAAAAAAATGAACCTCATTATAAAACAAAAATGTGAGCAAATTCTTTGTTGGTTTGTGAAACATGCAAGTATTTTTTTTGTTTCTGTTTGTGATGACAAATAATTTCATGCTCAGATGACAAATTCTTTTGTGGCTGTGAACATTTGAAATGTTCACTATTTTCCACCTCTTTCTTTTCAAACCGATCTGTTGAGTGTCTATTCATCTTGTTCATTTAATATAACAGGTTTTGGCAAAAAAAACAAAAAACCTGATGATAAATTACTCTTTCCGCTCACAGAATTATTGACGGTTCTTGACATAAAGCGGATCACTTCAGATAGAAATTTCAATTAACTGATTGTAACCTATAGATCAAGTATTGAGAAGGGAAAAAAAAATATTCAAGACGTATGACCCCATGACTTTATTCCACTTTTATCGGAATTTGTACAAGGAGATAATTTATATGATCATAGGAATTTTATTTCTTCCACCACCTTCATCTCCTTCTCTAACAAGATTTTCAGGCAATTTTAACTCTTTTAGTCTCAAAAATATCTATTTATGTAAGTAATCCCATTTATTGGTGGCACTATAAGATTGTTAGTGACTTCCTGTTCCACTTTTAAAAATGTTGTGTTTAAAAACAGATTGAATCTAGCAAGTAATGCTTATTGAAGTTTTCATGAATTAAAACAAAAAGCATTGGGTCTAGGGCTTGAAGTTCCCATGAACTCTTCAGTATAAAAAGACATTGAATTTAAATGTAGGGCTTATTGAAGTGATCAATAGCAAAAAAAATACTAAAAGAATTTAAAAAAAAAAAAAAATTGAAATAGTTCAAGTTGATAATTGTCCTGAGTGTTCACAAATGACGATTATTTTACATGCTTGTGCCATTTGGATGCACATTGTGGTGTGATGGATATTGACTTAGACTGAGAAATTTGAATTCATTACTTTTACTTATACACAAATACCCTTGGGAAAGGTGTGTCAGTCAGTTAAATGCCATATATGATACACGCTTTGGGCGATCATGTTTCAAAAGAAACATGACTGACTGGGAAGAAGATTATCCCACAGTAGATTGCCATTGCTTTCTATGGTAGACTGGTTGCCAGCCAAGACTATAGAACCCAATCTGTCCTGTTATTTAACCCATAACTGGAGAGAAGAGACAGACTAATACTTCTCCCAAAAGTATTTGTGCATAAGTGAATGCAAGGAATTTAACTGGAATTTGAACTCGGCTCCCTGATTTGTCATTCCAATTCGATATCCACTGCACCACACCGCACATCCAGGGGAAAGGTATGAATAAATTCAAAATTCCATTTAACACCTGAAGAAGATTGGAGTGTACAATGGCCAAAACATTGTGAATATGGCAATAAAGATGAGGACAACAGTCAGCAATATAAATAATGTAAATAGTTACAATACCTCATCACAGAAACATAAAAAAGAAATTTCTTCAGATCAGGATATTGTAATAGGAGACGAGCCTATGGATAATAGTGGGAGTGACTTAGACACAAAAGAAGATGCAATGAGACCAAGATTTCCATTAAAATTTAGAAGACATAAATCTCAAGAGGGAGAGGAGGAGGAGGAGGAAAGCGATTGTAGCACAAGTTCAAGAACAACAAAAAACATTAAACCCCTTATGTTCAAGAAGATGTCATGGGATAGGCAAATAGGATTTTACTTATTTGTCTATGTTGGTTTTAGGAGAAATAATGTATAGTCAGATAACAGGAAGTTGACTACTGATCATTCGTTGTAGAATAAGACTATACAATAGTATCTTTTAATTTTGTAGTACCTGGGTTGATGGATATCTGCTTAGAATGTGAAAGGTGTTAATTCAGCTATGGGTTAAATAGCAGAACAGATTGCTTTCTTTAGCCTTACTTGGTAACAAGTCTACTGCAGAAAGAAATGGCAACCTACAGCAAGAAAATCTTTTTCCTACTCAGTTATAGATAGAAAGAGATTTTAACTGGTTACATATTTGGAGAATTAAAATCAAATATGACCAGAGATTTACCTCTCTGGCTAGCAATGTAGCAGATAACAAATAATGTGATACCAAAGTCCAAAATTGCAAAGTAGTGAAAGATGTATTTCTGTAGAACAAGCTTAAACATTGAGTTCATCAGAGGAATATAAAAAATTTCATGGATCATAAGATGTAATGTGATAGGCAAATAAGATTTTACTTATTTGCCTTTGTTGGTTTTAGGAGAAATAAAGTATAGAGTGAGATGACAGGAAGTTGACTACTGATCATGTGTTGTAGAACAATACTAAACGAGAGTATTTTTAATTTTGAGATTAATGGATATCAGCTTGGAATGTGAAATCAGAGCTGTGTTTGAATTTTAGATGAATGCATTGCATTCTCTTATGCACAAGTACTTTTGGGAAATATATGAATCCATCTCTTTTTCAGCTATGGGTTGTATACTGGGTCTTATAGCCTTGGTTCACAACCAGTCCGCTGCAGAAAGAAACTGCAACCTACTGCAAGAAAATCTCCTGCCTAGTCAGTCATAAGTTGGAAGAGAGATGATTGCTCAAGCGTGTATTGTGTATGTAGCACTTTTCTGACTGACTGTGCCTGCTGATCAGATATTCTGTTAAGATTTTTCTTCTTGAAATATTTCTTTATAAATCTTTCTGTAAAAGACTTTGCAATTCAGTATCAGATTTTTGCACAAACGTTCTTATGGTTCATTCATTTGAACAAATTGTATTACTTTAGAGAATTCAAATCTGTTAATCCTCTTATAAATTGTGTAAATTTTTTATCAAGTTCACACCATGAAAGGCAGTAAAGCCACTAAGACAAGGGGTTACTGAGTGTAAAATAATTAGAAACAGAAACATTACTAAGCAGGAACAAAAAAAGTAATCAGGAGGACAGTAGATAGTGATTGACATTGCATTTAAATTTTTGAAGATTTAATTTGGCTGGAAAGTACGGAGCCGGAAAAGAATTCTTCAAATGAGAAGTGTGAGAAAAATTGTTTGCATAGTATTTACAGTTACATCTAGCATGCTGGACTGTAAATTGATAAGATCTCAATGCCAGCTGAGTACTGTGCTAAAAAGTCTATGGACCATAGCAAAGAGATCTTCTGAACAATTTCTATGAATGTGTTTATAGAAAAGGCACTGGGAGGCAACATTACAGCAATGGGAAAGTTTCTGAAACTTAGCTGCCAGATCAGGACATATAATATTGCTGATTCTTCTTTGGGTTTTATCAAGGAGCTCAAAGAAATAGTAGAAATTCTGGATCATGTGGCAGCAATATTCTAAGCATGGATGAATGGTAAATTTAAAGATATGTATGAGAGATTATAGAGGGAAAAATTGTCTCACATGAGACATGGACTTAGCAATGGATTCAATATAGCCTCTCCACTTCATTTCAGCTAAGAACAATAACCTGAGAATTTACCAACAAGTTGCTTTCCTAGAGATTAGCACCAGCCATAAGATGATTAATGGAGAGAAGTACTCCACCCACATCTATTGAACAGGTGTAGAGGCTCATCCCTTGTTCCCTGTTTAGGATGTAGTTTCCAGCTTTCTCTTTTTCAATCTATTCACTCTTACGTAGCCCCCTGCACACCAGTGGCCTTACCGCCTTGCTCGGGGTGATATGATTTTAAAAAAAAAAAAGTTAAATTTTGAAGATATTATAATGAACAAGCTATTTTTTGCCCCAGTTATTGAAAAAAAAAAAAATTGGGGGAGTGAATTTGGCCTCAAATTTGTACCAGCAACTTCTTAACTGTTTCTTACACTGCATAAAAACTATAAAAATTATTTAAAAAAATCTTCCATATGCTATTGTTTTCCAAGATGTTCTCAATCATGGCTCTCCACAATTTCCTATTTTTTGTTGCTATTAACAGACTTTTCATTCTTCTATGTGCCCTGTCCTTTCAGGATGTAGGTAATCATGGTTTTCCACGTCTCCCTCTCCTTCTCCTGTTAAACTATACAACCTTCATTCCATCATCCAATTGATTAGGTCCTTCAAATATGTTATCTGCTGCTTTCCTCTGTCTCTTTTCCCCTCTATCTGGCCTGTTAGTATCAGGTTCTCCAAGCCTTCTTTCCTCATTGTATGTCCCAGGAACTTCAGCTGTCTCTTCCTGATGCTCAGTATTAATTTCCTTTTCATTTCTGAAACCTCGTCATTGCTCACATGCTCGATCCATAATATTTGCAGAATTCTTCTGTAGAAACACATTTCAGTTATTTCAAATTTTTTTTCATTTTTGATAATATTGTCCAACATTCACTGCCATATTGAAGAACTGACAACACATAGAAATCCAGTACTCTCTGGAAATTGTCCTGTTTCTAAATACTTTATTCAACTTCTGGAAAGCTTCTTTGCCATGCCAATTCGCCTTCGGATCTCTGTGTTGCACTTTCCGTCTTCTGTTATAACACTTCTCAGTCATTTAAATTTTTCTACCTGCTTGATTTTAATATCCCCAACCTGTATTTGGCATATTGGGCTGCCCTTTTTGCTGATGACCATGCATTCGGTTTTCTTACCTCTCTTAAACCTTTCTCTGCCATCCATTTTCTCAAGCTCTGGTTATGCATTGATTTCTTATCTCCATCTTGCCTTGAATCTGTTTTGTGATAAGCATCATATTTTCCAAGCCTGTTTTTCCTATTATGCGCTCTAGAAAAATCAACTATCCCTTTGTGATGTTAAATATAAGTGTCCTTTTTGTTTACATTTTCTCTAAGACTTTATCACTGTTAACATGTTCAGTCTTTAACATCCTTCTATAAAACCACATTTCTATTGCCTCAAGTCTCTTCTTCATCAGTGAGGAGACTGTCCAGCATTCACAACAAGAGAGACAGAGAAAAGTAATGTGCAACCTGCTCAGTGAGCTTAAATAATTTTTTTTTTTTTTTTTTTTAAATCGTATCACCCCAGTGCAAGGCAGTTACGCCACCGATGTGCAGGGGACTACATAAGAGTAAAGGGATTATAGGGCTACATAAAAAAAGATAAGATAAGAGGAGAGTGAAGAGAAAGATGAACTAGTTAGAAAGGAGCAAGAGAAGGATGGGAATACAGATGTGATGACAGTTGCAAAGGTGGAGAGAAAGGGAAGGATATACAGGGTGGTGTAGAAAGAACTAGAGTCAAGGAGTTAAGAGATGAGTATTGATATTGCATTTAAATTCTTGGAAGTTGTAGCCATCAGGAAAGCAAGAATATGGAAGCAAGTTCCACAGGCGTGAAGTGCAAAAAAAGAAGCTGCAGGAGTAGAATTGTCGTTTGCATTTGGTTGATCTAACTGTGAATGGATGAGACCCAGTTGCCAGTCTGGTTGCACGAGTAAACACCTGTTGCAGGGGTACCAGTGACTTAAGTTCATTGGAGCAGAAGCCATGAAAGTATTTATAGAACAGACAGAAGGAAGTCACATCTTGTATTACAAAAAGATTAAATTTTTTAAGGTCCTCAAAAAACTGGAAATTTTGGACTGCCATTACTGACTATGTTCCTGAAGAAAGACACCATAAAGAAGTAGTAAGACTTTTCATTTGCTGAGTATCATCTCACTGTATAGGTTGATTGAGTCCAGGGAGAAAAAAAACCCTTCCTTTTTCTGTATATTTACTGAATATATTTTCTGTCTGGATGCAGGTGGTTTTTCTGCGAATTCTGGATTAGAATTTATTTACCTTCCATATACAAGTCAACCATCCGTCTGTGCATGGAGTACTGCTGCCATTTATGGTCAGGTGCCCCTGCCGTTCTCCTCAGTGTTCTTGACAAGCTCCAAAGGAGAGTTTGTAATGTGATAGGTACTAATCTGGCGACTCAACTGCAGCCACTTCCCCATCGTCGAAATGTGACCTCCCTTTGTCTCTTCTATAAATACTTTCGTGACTTCTGCTCGGATGAGCTTAAGTCACTGATGCCTCCTCAACAGGTGTTTACTCATGCAACCAGACTGGCAACTGGGTCCCACCCATTCACAGTCAGGTTAGCCAAATGCAGATGACAATTCTAGTCCTGCAGCTTCCTCTCTCGCACTTCCCGCCTGTGGAACTCGCTCCCGTATTCTTGCTTTCCTGACGGCTACAACCTCCAGAAATTTAAATGCAAAGTCAATACTCATCTACTAACCACTGGACTCTAGCTCTCTCCCCTCCCCTGTATAACCTTCCCTTTCTCTCCACCTATGTATCTGTCATCGCACCTGCTTTCTCAGCTTTCTGTTGTTCCTTTCTAACTAGTTTGTACTCCTCACTCTTTTCTAATTAATCTTTTTACATTTATGTAACCTCCTGCACATCAGTGGCGTTTCCGCCTTGCTCGGGGTGAAATGATTAAAAAAAAAAAAATAGGATTCAGTTCATTTTTAACTTTTCAGCTTGTTTGCCTCTCAAGTCAAATAGTGTTTTTCTAAGTGCAGCTTAGATGTGGCATGAGACCAAAAGTATAGGGCACTCAGTGAGGATCGAACTCACTACTCAACTGTAATGATCCTAGTGAAACGAGCTTGCTAACCATTACATCACGTCAAGGGACCTCCACTTATGTCAAATAATTTTCTTCTGTTTTTAAAATAGATTGTCAATTTCCAAGTGAAAATTAGTAGGCATATATTTTATTTTTATTTATTAACCCCCCCCCCCCCCCCAATCATTTCAACCCAAGCAAGGTGGGACTGTCAGTAATGCGCAGATGGTTACAGTCAGATAAAAGACTTGGTGCAGTGGGTATTGAAGAATCTATAAAAGGTGAACAGAATTCACTAAGATAGATGTCAATTGATGTTGCATTTAAATTTTTGAAGATTGTCACTATCTTATATATCTTACAGAGAGCCATGATTGTCATTATCCTGAAGAGAGATGGCTACATAGAAGTAATAGCAGTCTGGTATTTTGGGACTTTTTTGTTTACTTTTTAGATAAATGAATTTAAATCTAAATTTAATTAAAATTAATTCTAACTTTTCTCCTGAGGATCTGATGATTGAGTGGTTTTGAGTACATTTAAATAGATTTAATTTTTTATATTTTCAAAATAATCTTACGATGTTGGGGTTTATCTTTTTATTTTTTTCAATTTTGAAAATGTAATTGGCAAAGTGAAATAGTTTGTTTTTTTTTTTTCGAAAAGTTATTAATAGTTTTGTCATTTGACAGCCAACTCCAGTTATCGGTTTATGTATTGTAGAATCCAATTTCTTAAAAAGGTACTGCAATAATTTCTATCATCCCATATTCAAAAATTTTGACCAAACATTATTTCTTTTTTTTTTTGTTTTGTTTAGATTATTGATGAGGCTGAGTCTTTTCGGCAGCCCCTTGGAGATTTGCTTAAGACATCAAAGTTCAGCTAAGATGGCATAACAAAGCATAGGTTCATTGATAAATTTTCATGTTTTTTTCAGTGTTAGCAAAAGTTTAAATTAAATATTCAGCCATATTAAAAATGACTCTTCTTTGATGAAAGAAATGAATGACTACATTTTCTTTGTCTTTTTTTATATGTTGATTACATATTAAAAATTATTTGTAATTTTTCATCAGCCAATTTGAATTCACTCATCGTAGTCATAGATTAATGCTGATTCTTTCAAAAGAAAAGATTTTTCTCTCGGGAATTTCTGATCAAATTAACATCTTAGATTTTTTTTTGATTTTTTTCCCCTCAATAATAGTAAAGAAATACAGAAAAAAAACAAAACAAAAAGCCAATGCTTTCCAAAAGGAAGATCAATTTTCCACACTAGAGAACTTAAGAGAATGTTTAATTAATCTTACTCAACCAAATTTCAGAAAAAAAATATTGCTAGAAACATTTTTCTTTTCATTTTTGTAAAGGTTCACTTCAGTTAAACCTGATTTCTGTTCTTGTTATCCTGTTGTGTAAATGGATAGTTATAGATATATAAAAATAAATTAGAAAGTAAAACCTATACCTTGTTAGGATAGGAAAAAATCATGACTTTGGCTTGTAAATTGGAGAAAAAATTAACTTTCACTTCTAGGATTGGAAAAAGGTAGTGATTTTGGCTTGTGAATTGTGGCACGGTTATGATTTTGGCTTGTGACTTGGGGAAAGGTTGTGATTTTTGGCTTGTGACTTGGGGAAAGGTTGTCATTTTTGGTTTGTGACTTGGGGAAAGGTTGTCATTTTTGGTTTGTGACTTGGGGAAAGGTTGTCATTTTTGGTTTGTGACTTGGGGAAAGGTTGTCATTTTTGGTTTGTGACTTGGGGAAAGGTTGTCATTTTTGGTTTGTGACTTGGGGAAAGGTTGTCATTTTTGGTTTGTGACTTGGGGAAAGGTTGTGATTTTTGGTTTGTGACTTGGGGAAAGGTTGTGATTTTGGGTTTGTGACTTGGGGAAAGGTTGTGATTTTTGGTTTGTGACTTGGGGAAAGGTTGTGATTTTTGGTTTGTGACTTGGGGAAAGGTTGTGATTTTTGGTTTGTGACTTGGGGAAAGGTTGTGATTTTTGGTTTGTGACTTGGGGAAAGGTTGTGATTTTTGGTTTGTGACTTGGGGAAAGGTTGTGATTTTTGGTTTGTGACTTGGGGAAAGGTTGTGATTTTTGGTTTGTGACTTGGGGAAAGGTTGTGATTTTTGGTTTGTGACTTGGGGAAAGGTTGTGATTTTTGGTTTGTGACTTGGGGAAAGGTTGTGATTTTTGGTTTGTGACTTGGGGAAAGGTTGTGATTTTTGGTTTGTGACTTGGGGAAAGGTTGTGATTTTTGGTTTGTGACTTGGGAAGCAGTTATAATTGGCTTGTGATTTTGGCTTGTCAGTTAGGAAAAGATTAACTTTGGCTTCTGAAGTAGGGAAAAGGTCAAAAAATTGGCTTGGGGTTAGATGATCATTAATTGTTCGTGTTTTTAAAAGAATTCATAAAGAAAATAAATAATAATTTAATATATTTAAGAAATAAGTCTGATTTAATTTCTTTTGATAAAAATGAATCTTAATTTATAAGTTTCATTACCGTAAATTAAATACCATGTACATTTAGTTTATTAAAATATTTGATTATTAAATACAGTTAGATGTATTTTTAAATAACTGTACTTGTTTGCTCTGTTGTTTTTGTGCAACACCAAATTCTGTTTTTTGCTTTCCTGCAATAACAATGCATACTTTTTGATTTTTGTCACGGTTTATTCCTCTTTCTTTTTTTTTTTTGTCATTTTCAATATAGATATGTTATGATGCTTAGTCTAATTCTAGAAACATAGATGTTTGCTTCATGACATATATCCTGACGATGCCAAAAAAAGATGCTTTTGTAAATTACTTCAGATTTTATATTTAGTTCATAGCAAATGTTGGGTGAATGAGGTCATTCAATTCAATGATTACTGGAACAGAAAGTGAGATTGTGACAATTTTGTTTGCATTCACATTGCACTTATGGCCTTGATAAAGGCAATAACATCTTTTCCCCTCTTCACACCTATAGGCAAAATCATGAAACAGGCTGGGTATTTTTGATAGGGCAACCAATTTACAAGAAGATCAATAGTGGTTTATTAATGCCCTTATGTATGGAAAAGTTAAAAATCCATCCCAGGAAGGCTTAATTGCCCCAGCAGTTTTCTAAAGCAATTGATTGATTTTTATGGCTTATCAACCTTTTGTAGGCTATTTAAAGGCAGAAAATATTTTTATATTGTGACTTGTAATGATTTACTAATACAAGTTCTAATAATTGACACATAACTAGGGAAGAGGTGGATCATACTTTTCCCTAAGATTTTGGGATGTAATTGAATATAATGTGTAATGACCACTTCCTATCAGCCTAATGGTTCATCACAAACTGTAAAAAAGCTTTTTTTTCTCTCCCCAGCATAATCCAAAACGTTCAACACTATAGTTGATCGATGACTTGATTTCTTTAGCCCTCAGTTCGTTCTGCTCCACGTTGTGATTACTTGATTGTAGACAGACCGTGATTTGTCATCAATATACTACCTTGATCCAAACAGAGTGAAGGCGCACAGCAATAATAAAAAGAAATGGAATTATTACTTGGAGAAGAATGATGAATAATAAAAAAAAAAAATTACGATTTATCTTGACTATATTATACAATGAACTTGTTAGTAGTATACATACAGGGTTGTCAATCCAAATTGTCCCCAAATCAGATGTGACACTTGGTTAAACTGGTGTATGTTGACTAAAGTACAGTTAAGAGTTTGTTCAATTGATTTTCAGGGCAGATCTGAATGAGACTACCACCACCTTTAAATTTGTTGTCTTTTTACTTTTTTTTCAGTGCAGTCTTATCAAGTACACCCTATACTTTCCGACTGATAAAAAAATTGGAAAAATTTCAATATTTAAACAATTTTAAGGTGGGGGGTTCAGTTTTTCATACAACGTTATAGTAAATCGACCCTCCATTTTGAAACCACTCACTGATACGACATTACCACCACCTGTAAATTTGTTGATTATCAATGTTTTTTTAACTTTTTTTTTTAGTACAATCTTATGATTACACCCTAAACTTTCCAATTGACAAAAATAATTTGTAAAAATTTTAACATTTTTAACAATTTTAGTGGGGGCTCATTTTTTCATACAACGTTATAATAAATCAATCCTGCGCAATTTACTTTTTTTGTTTGCGTATATTCAACCACTGAATCCTTTGCAAAATTTTTGAATAAAGCCATCGTAAGAACTGAAGAAAAACTTTAAAAAAAAAAAGGTAAAAACAAGAGCAATAACTTATCCCTAAAAAAACCAAAACAAAGCAACCCCAACCTGAGTAATTCCAAAATGGAGGATCGATTTACTATAACATTGTATGAAAAATTAAGCACCCCCCTAAAAATGTTTAAATATTGAAATTTTTCAAATGTTTTTTGATAATCGGAAACTTTGTAATAACCAATAAGACCACTGAAAAAAGTGAAAAAAAAAAAATGAAAAACAACAAATTTAAAGGTGGTGGTAGTCTCCTTCCATTTTCAGTAATTTCTTGGTTAGTTTGACTGAAGGGTTATCAGAATGATATTATCAGGTAGTTGTTTCATGTGATCAATCTCGGTCGTCCTCTCCACTTGAATCTCTGACCTCTCTCTCTCTTCACACATTCACTTTTATTGGTATCAGCCTCAAACTGGTGCAGAGTGGTTGGGTGGTAAATTATATTTCCAATTTGGTTGTCTTCCCCTCGCTCGGGTAATGGGTGCAGGCATGTACTCCCACCTTCTCTGTTATTACTCTAAAGTGAAACAAGTATCATTTCTCACGCAATATACAATAACTCGGCTTTCTCAGGCGAATCGTTCAACACTGCCGAATTGTTTTAGCCAAAATAAATTTTACCAGCTAAATTCCTTTGGCATGGTTTGGAACACCTGACTTTTCGTCAAGTAATTTTTTACTCACCTTTTTAACTGGCACTTGGTGTTTTTATGGTTTCTCTCATTGGCCAAACTGTCGACACTTAAATTAGATTTGTTCCTGGCCAGACATCCAACTTGTAACAGTTTTAATCCCTGGGAATATTTTTATACTAATTCCTTTCCTGAGACATGTATCAGTATACCTCTCTGTATATCTAAGTAATAAAATTTACTATTAATTTCCAGCAACCAAATAGTGGCACAAACGTACTTAGCTGGAGTTGGAACTTGGCTCTCCAACTTGTGATTCTGACCTGTTTTTCATTACATCTTTCGTTTAAGCTTACAGCAGCTGGTATTTGCAAGGGCTCACCCATTGAGGTACTGACCAGGCTTGATGTTACTTGATTTATGGTGATTGTGTGAGAACTTTTGTAAAGTGAAATGTATATCACAAAATCCAATGACATTAACATCCCCTTTTTGAAATTTGCACTTTGTCTCCCTTTTGATTTCCAGAAATGCTATATTTTTTTTTTTTTTTTAAATGATGTTTACCTCTGTACAAGGTCCAGGAACAGCTCAAGGTAGTGGGTTACAGAGTAAGAGAGCTTGAAAAATATGTGGGAAAGATAACAGTTAACCTTAGATTTGAACAGGTTTAAGATTGTAGTAATTGGGGTAGCATCTTCAATGAAATAAAAATGGAATGAGGATGGTTCACTATAATGGACGTAGTATGGCAAGTCTTAGTTATGGCTATATCGTGTTGAATATGCCGGTTCCCGTCTGATCACTGAAGTTAAGCAACATTGAGCCTGATCAGTACTTAAATGGGTGAACATTTGGGAATACCAGGTGCTGTAAAAAAAAGAATTGTCCACTGGTCCTCCAGGTTTGGGGGTTGGGTGCAGGGCTAACAAACCTGCCCTTGTAAAAAAGAGTTTGTTACAGAAACAGCAACAAAAAGTTGCTGCCCTATGCCTCATTGGGTGTGATGGATAAATGATGATGATGTCGGCAAGTCTTAGTCATAAAGGTTAGAACTGATAGAACTAAGGCTTCTATGGTTTTGAATGGTAATGGTTGATATTATACAAAAGCAAATTAATTTCTGCTTCAAATGATATCTAACATAATAATCGAACTTTACAACTTTGTATAAGTTTTAACACCACTAGTTGATCATGTTACAATGCTAGCAAATTAAAGGCACGTTCGGGTGATTTCAGGCGATATGCATGGGAAAACTTGTGGCTTCATTAGTGTCTTAAAGGGATGCGTGTTGTGGCACAGTGGATATCAGCTCAGAATGAGAAATCCGAGAACTGAGTTGGAATTCCAGTTGAATTTGTTGCATTTGCTTATGTGCTTATTAATACCTTTCGAAAAGGTATTAATCCATCTCTTCTTCATCCAGCTATGGGTTAAATAGCAAAACAGATTGAGTCCTGTAATCTTGGTGGGCAACCATTCTATCTCGCTCAGAGGATAAAGGGATTTGTGTAAGGTCAACACCACTACCTGTAAAAATAGGAAATTTACAGAAGCATTGTCAACACCCTTATCACTCATGAGGGGTCATCAATGGCCTATGCTTTACTGGGAGTGATGGGATTTTGGCTAGGTTAGTGTTTTAAAGGAGCGATGCCCACCATAAAAATAAATATTTAGTGTTATATGTTTCTACATATATAATCTTTCACACCCTGTGTTATTAATATTACTTCTCTTTCCACAGTATTCTTTTTCTGGGCATCTCAATTCAGTCAGTTAAGTGCCATACGTGATACATGCTTGGGCAATCAAATCTCCAAAGAGACATGACTGACTGGGCAGAAGATTATCCCGCAGTAGGTTGCCATTGCTTTCTACGGTAGACTGGTTGCCTATACCAAGGCTATAGAACCCGATCTGTCCTATTATTTGATTCATAGCTAGAGAGGGAAGAGATGTATGATATTCTTAAGTAGTAATTAGTGGGGGATCAGTTTATTACTTTATAACAATAGAAAACCGATCCCCCACTTTATAACCAGTAGAAACTTTGTTTTCAACTATTGTGTTCAATCAGTCAGTTAAGTGCCATATGTGATACACGCTTGGGCAATCAAATCTCCAAAGAGACATGACTGACTGGGCAGAAGATTATCCCGCAGTAGGTTGTCATTGCTTTCTGTTGTAGACTGGTTGCCAGCCAAGGCTATAGAACCCAATCTGTCCTGTTATTTAACCCATAACTGGAAGGAATAGACGGATTAATACCTTTCCCAAGGGTAATTGCACATAAGTGAATGCAATGAATTCAAGTGGAATTCGAACTCGGCTCTCCGATTTCTTGTTCCGAGTCGATATCCACTGCACCACAATGCACATCTCAATTGCAATATCCTTATTGATAATTTCAAAGTTGTTTTCTGCTACCGAAGCAGGATAGGACAATGCAACTATAAATCAAAACGTGAGTTAGTCAGAACATTAATGGGTCAGTATAAATTTGGTATATGCCATAAAATACGTTAATGATTTTCCCCAATAATAAGAAAATGGATAACAAATTAGATTTTTATTTCCTGGCAGCCGCACAACAAACTTTTTTTCCCCTGACCACAGGAGTTTAAGCCCACTACTAGGTTGGCATCTTCATTGTGAGGAACATGGAACTGCCTCTTAATTGCTGTTGTTCCCAGGTCCAACCTGACCCAGAATGGTAGCACCTGTTAGGGTCCCAGCTATGGGCAAATAGTTAACCCCAAAACTGTGGTCAAAACACTATGAAATTAGAAAAATACACTTTTATAGAAATATATACATAAAAATAGACTTTTGTAGAGAAATATATTTTTGAAGGAAAAATATTACCAACAATACATTTTTTATGAAAAAAATATTACCGTAACAAATTTATGAATGCTAAATTTGAAGACATTTTTAGTTTTCTAAAATAAAAAAAGAATAAAAACAAAAATTATCATCAAAATCTGACTAAATCAACCTTCTCACCATAACTGAACATTAAAAAAAATACCTTAAAACCCTACAGAGGTTGATATGCTGTTAAACAAAACTCAAACTTTTACCATTGAAATAGTTAAATGTTACGTCCATGAGTATTTTTTGAGAGCAACACGCTGTGCCTCCTTGGCTTAACTTTTTCAACCAACCTGAAGTGGATATATATCAGATCTATAGCTGCATCTAATGCTAGAAAGGTTGGGTCTCTGTCATGCCAAAACATTTTTCTTGTCAGAATCCATCTTGCCAATTTATAAATTTATTTCTCCATACACTGAATACTGTTTCCATATCTGGTCAGATGTTTTTGCTATTCTTCTTAAGGTTCTTGGCAAAAGCTAAAGAAGGAATTGCAATGAAATCAGTCCTAACATGGGATCTCAACACCAGTCAGTTTCTCAGCTACGTGACATGACTTCCCTCTGTCTTTTTTACACATATTTTCATGACGACTGCTCTGATAAGCTTTTTCTCTGATGGCCTGTCCATGTGAATTTAAACATGCTACTAGATTAGTCCCATCCTTTTACTGTAGAAATGTGACAGTCTCTTCTATTCCAACAGTTTTTCTCGCACTTCCCACCTGTGGAACTGACTTTCATTTACTTTCTTTCCTGATTTTTGTTCATAAACTTAAATTCAGTGTCAATTGCCATGTTCTATCTTCTAGAATCCTATTCATCTTTTATCCTTTCCTTAATACCCAATGTACCCAGTTATTTCTCTCTGTGTAACCTGCTGCATACTAGTGGCAGTCCAGCCTTACCTGGGGTGAAACAATTAAAATATATATATATATATATATATATATATATATATATATATTTGACTTTTCTGCACATCAGCCAAAGAATGTTGTTACTGAAGGTGTTAATGAATTATGAGATGAAAATTAAAATTAAAAAGTATAATTGTTTCAGATAAGCAGTTTGATTTCAAATCAAAACTTGAAAATACCAGCATCTTTTCCTTGAAATAATGACTAAACGTCAGAAAACAAAGGCTGACAATGGCAAACATTCTTGCCTGGAACTTGGCATGTTTTTGATGGCATGTTTAAGTGACCAGAAATATGTTGGAATAAGAAATTAAAACTGTTGTTTGCGGAAATTGACCATGTGATAAAACCGTGTTCTATTTTGTTAGAATAGTAATGTCCTTCTCATATTTAATTACAAAGCTATATCAGCAGACAACAAACCGGATCAATACTACTACTACTGCTACTATTATTTATGTATTATTTATCTCTGCATGCTTCCTTCTTCTCCTGAGGTTAGTAATTTAATAATACCACAAGAAAGCTGATTACTCTCCCTCTTTTCAAATAATAGCACATAATTTCATTATCACATGCATCATTTTAGCTAAGTCAATTTGATGGTGAATATATGACATCCAGTCTTTTTGAATGATTAACTGTTTGAGTGCAAAGGTGTTGAATATGAGTGAAATGGTATCAAGTGTTAGTACAAAGATCCATGGAGAAAAATAACACAGTGATTAGGATATACGTGAATTATTTTAGTTGCATTCAAAGTTTTAAGAATGATGCCTGATTTTTTTCTTTTGTTATTTCTACCAAATGTCTGTCTGTTTAGTTGTCTATTAATGCATTTTCCCACTGGTATTTTATTGGGAATAAAGTGACAGCGAATCACATAACTAATCCAGCACCATCCTCAGTAGTGAAACTGATTCCTTTCAAGAATGTTTTAATTCAAGAACGAGGTATTGTAACTATTTACACTATTGACATTGTTCAAGCTGTTGTCCTAATCTATGTTGCCATATTTACAATGTTTCGGCTGTTGTACACTCCGGCCTTCTTCAGGTGATTGCCATTTTGAACTGAACCCTTTATTTCATCTACTGATGTCATATACTGATATCCTCTAGGACATATGGCCCAGTTGATAAAAGTGTTGGTCAAATCCAGTGACTTAAACCAAAGAGTTGTGAGTTCAATACCTGGCTACAGAACTTGGAGACAAAATCTTGGAGAGTTGAGTTAATAGAAGATAACTGATATTGGGACATCTGGAAGCAGCATGGCATGTGAAATGAGAACAATCTAACCCAGTGAATAAAACAGTGTACAATGGAAACAATGTCATGAATGTGGCAGTAGAGATGGGGACAACAGTTTAAACTTCTTTTTTTTTTTTTTTTAATCATATCACTCCAAGCAAGGCAATAATGCCACTGATGCACAGGGGGTTACGTAAGACTAAAAAGATTGGAAAAGAGAAAGCCGGAAACCACATCCTAAATAGGGAACAAGGGATGAGCCTCTTCACCTGTTCAATAGACGTGGGTGGAGTGTGAACTGGTCGATAGTTTGTTTGTAAATAGTGTAAATGATTTTTAGTTTTATTTTACATTTTCCAATTCATTGATTCGTTTTGTAATGTTTTTCAGAACTTTTCTAAGTATGACAGCATTGGTAGGTGCAACCAACCTGTTTATATTCCCTTCAAAATGTTTTTTAGTTCAAATATTTAAATGGCTTTTCATTGTTTTGATTTTTTTCCTGCTGGTACAGACACATCCATTCATTAAGAGATTTTATTTCCTTTGTTTACAATATTTGAACCTGTTCCCCTAACTTAGATCGAGAGATCCATTCTAATTTCAAAGTCTGAAAGAATTCTGTCTTTGACAGCATCTACAGTGGATTCTCAATGGGACATTTGGTATTTTTAGAATAATCTGAAAGTAGACTGGTTTAGGATTTCAGAATGGGTCTAACTTTTCCAGAAATTCAAGTATTTGTCACATTATAGTCATTTCCCAAGGGATATATGCTATATCTAGCCTGAAATTAGATAAATTTAGGATTTCAAAACTGGTCTAACTTTGCCTGAACTCTATCAAGTTATCATTGTTTGAAGTTAATCCAAATTTTCACATGTTTAATCATTTGTTTTTAGATGTTCCATTCTGGATAATTGCCTTTTCTTTCTCTTTCTGCTAGGAAAGTCATTGGAACCTTATTGAAAGAAATACTATAAGTGACAGGTTCAATTTTATAGTGTTTAAATCTAATGGATTTGGGAACTCCGCTACACAAAATTCATTCAAATTAACATGTGTCGACGTTCTTTGCCTGTTTTATGTCTTTGACTCTAACTTAAAATAACCCAAACAAAAACATCAGACATTTTTTTTCCATTTTCTATTACATGTTCTCAATTATTAAAATAAATCTGTAAAATGTAAGAAAACTGTTTTTGGGAAGATATTTAAAATGTACTCAGTTCTTTTCATACATTAAATTGGTCATCGTCCGCTTCTGGTAATATGCGTGAAGCAACAAATATCAATTTCTAACATAACTTTCTTTATTTATCGGAAAATCATGATCTAAACCTTAATTACTGGGTTTTATTTGGTGCTGAATTCATTTTTGGAACTGAAAATTCCCCAAAAGATGTCACAGTGGGTTAAATGCAAAATTTAAGCTATTCTCAGGATTGTGACTCTTTACGGGATACCAAGGTTTCTGAGTCTAGACCCTTATTATGTTGTTTTTTTTTGTTTTTTTTTCTCATTTTAAATTAAAATAACATTAATACATCTCTATAATTGAGCTGAAAATCATTTAGAGATCTCAAAAACTACAAATGTTTGTTTGGCTCTGTTGTAAAGACTCATGGTGTCATGCTACTGGTCAATTGAATCAATTTCAAATCATTTACACAATTCCAAGAGTATGTCAGATCTTGTACTCCTTCTGTATTGTTTATTATATGAGTCTTTTGTAAAATATTATGTAAAAAAAACCAAAGCAAAAAAATCTTTCATATTTTATAAGTACAATGCAATCCCAAAATTACTATCCATGTTAATAACTAATTTATGGTATTTTTTTCTTAAGTTCAAAATAGCAAAAAATTATATTTCTATTACATCATTAGAATAATCCAATATAAATTGTCTATTTTCATTGCTTTTTAAAATGAGGTTCAATCTGTACCATGCCCAAAATCTACATGATGTAGGTGGTTATATGCACTTTGAAATAGATGTATATTTCATAATTAAACCTGTTTTTGATAATTCTATAAACTTCTTGAAATAAATAGTAACTTTTCATACACCCTTAATATCTTTTTGGAAAATTGCATCAAGATGTGGAACTGATAAACTTGACGTATAGTTGTTTTCTTCTGTTCATACTATCTATTCTTATAGGCGGTCTATCTCTAATTTTGAGCACTCTTCTTCTAGACATATAGCAAATGATGCACAGGCATACACACTGGTTTTTCAGAGAAAAAAAGAGGCTCATCCCTTGTTCCCTGTTTAGGATGTGGTTTCCGGCTTTCTCTTTTCCAATCTTCTCACTTTGTTTCTTCTTTTTTTTTTTCAATTGGAGTAGATCGATCTATTGCCCGGTTCACACTCCACCCATATCTATCGAACAGGTTAAGAGGCTCATCCCTTGTTCCCTGTTTAGGATGTGGTTTCCAGCTTTATCTTTTCCAATCTTTTCACTATTACGTAGCCCCCTGCACATCAGTGGCGTAACCGCCTTGCTCGGGGTGATACGATTAAAAAAAAAAAAATTCTGCTCCTCAAAATTGCCTAAAGCATTCCTTTTCCTTAACCCCCTCCCCCATTGCTCTCAGTGAAGCATAGGCTATTAATGACACCCTCACCATCGACAAGTACTTACCATGCACTCTTAGTATGGCTTTGTGTCAGAATTGCTTTCTCCAAGAAATGCCAGTCATTAAAAGTATTTTCTGCTGGATAAGAATAGTTTTAAAAGCAAGTCTTTTTTTAATCCATTGATAGTGGCCGATCAACCAATATTTTCTTGTTATTTTCACCCCCAAGCAAGGCAATAAAGCCAGGAAGACTCAAGAGGTCACTGAGTGTGAAAAATATAAGGAAAAGAAAACATTATTGGAGAGATAGAGAGGGAAAATGAAAAAAATTAAAAAGACAATATAACAAATGACATTGCATTTAAATTAATAAAGAGTAATGTTGACTGGAAAGCAAGAAGCTGAAAGAGAGTTCCAGAATTGAGAAATCCTAGAGAAGAAACTGTTAGCATAGAATTTGCAGTTACATCGAGCCATTGAAATTGATGTGACGTAACTGCCAAACTATTTATGTGTCATATGTGATACATGCTTGGGTGATCATGTCTTGAATTAACTGGCAGAAGATTTTCCAACTGTAGGTTGCTGTTACTTTCTGTATTAGACTGGTTGCCAGCCAAAGCTATATAACCCAGTCTGTTTTGTTATTTAACCCATAACTGGAGGAAAGAGATGAATTTATACCCTTCCAAAGGGTATTTGCACACAAGTAAATGCAACAAATTGAACTGGAATTTGAACTCGGCTCCAAGATTTCTTGTTGAGGGACAAAAGACAAAAGCTCATCAGAATTATATTTGTATTAGAATAAAATTCAAGAGTGAAGAATAGTGATTTACTAAGCTTATCTTAGAGGTGGCACACGGCCACAATTTTAGAGCACTCAGTGAGGACTGAAGTCGCCATTCAGTCATAATTAATCTAACAAGACAAACTTGCTAATCATTACCCCATGTGGCAGTTCTCTAAAAGAGAAGACGACTTACTGCTGCCCTTTATATCATTTGGCACTCAGTGAACAAACAAAGCTTAAATTGTACTTAAATTGTACTTAAACTGGTTTTGTTGGACAAATAGTATTTTTCAAAGAAAAAAAAATGAGTATATCCACAAAAAATTAAATTGCAGAACAAGTTAAAAATTTTATCTCTTTTGCAAAAGTGTTTCAAATTTTTAAGATGAAGTCTTTCTAATAGTGAGGCTTTATTGTTTTAATCCTAACATTTCAATCAGTGTTTTTCAAAAAAATAGAAGTGGGTCCCAACTATTAATTTTTCTTTTCTCTCTCACTCCTCCAGGTAGAATAGTTTTTATAGTTTTATGAACCACAGAAAAACTTATGCTTGCAGGCAAGGATTTTCAGCAAGACATCCTTTGACCCCCTCCCCAAAATAGAACTTCTACAATTTAAGATTAAAAAACATTTTTAATTTACAAAAAGTTTAAAAAAACAAACAAATGGTGGCTAATTCTCAAGAACAAATTGATCTACACCTGAAGAAATTCAAAAAATATATATTTCGAAAAATGTTGAGTTATAAATAACAAAAATGAAGATTTACATTACTTCAATTTATCTATTACTAGTTTAAAAGCTGTGCTCCACTTGGATTTCTAAGCTACCTCTTTTAAAAAAACTAATTGGGCATCTGGCCCAAAGCTAAAGGGATTTTTTTTTGTCTGTCTTAGAAAGTGGCAATGATGATTTTAAAGAATTAACTTCAATTTCCTCACTTTACTCTATGAGACTTCAAAACCTCACTTTAACTCTGATATTTAAACTGTAAGTCCAATTCTATCCAAAAGACTGATTTGAACTGAAATACCAATTCAGGCCATAAATTGAGTTCTTCAAATTACAAACTCCATGGAATTTCAATTGAGTTGAGTTTTTTGGATCAGCTTTTCTACAGAACTTCAAAACTCCACATCATGAAATCTCACATTTAACTGTAATTCATTGGCATTTTGAAGAAATAAAATAGATTTCCTCAATTTACAAAAAATTCTGGAGAAATTTCAAACTGAATTTAAAACAAAAATGATTAAATCACAAAGTTTTTTGTATCTTTAAACTCAATATAAATTGCAAACTTTTCAAATCACTAATTTTTTTTTTAGTTACTTCAAATTTTTAACTGTTCTCTTCATCTGGATGCAAATCTTAATGTCGCATATTTAAGCACCAGATAAGGAGTAGCTTTTCAATCCTGGAATCAACCTCATTCCAAAAAAAGTATATGTCTATGTAGAGCAAGTGTGACTTGGGTTGGAGGAGTTTTAGTTACAAGAACAGACAGACAGAATTGACTGTTTATTTATTTAAATTATTAACCTAGCAGTCATTAAGCCAAAATAATCAGGGAGGTAAAAGTTTGTCTATATTTCTGAGATGAAGAAGTATTTCCACCATTTCACATTATTCAGCCTATTGTCCTTATCTTTGTTGCCATCTGCATGACTTCGGCCATTGTACACTCCAGCCTTCTTCAGGTGCTAGAAATTTCGAACTGAACCCTTTATTACAATCATCTAGTGGGTATATCATTCTCATTCCTTGCATGAAGCCTCTTTTGGTAGTCCTGAGTTGTCTCCCTTTAACCAGGGTCTCTAAGTTACTTGTTCACAACTGCTGTAGCCTGGTCTTGAACTCACAACTCTTTGGGTCAAGTCACTCGGACTAAGCAACATCTGTATCCACTAGAACATGAAGAACACATGGCCCAGTGAATTCAAATAAAGGGTTCGGTTTAAAATTTCTAGCACCTGAAGAAGGCCAGAGCATACAACAGCTGAAACGTTGTACAAATAGCAACAAAGATGAGGACAATATTCCAAATAATGTAAATAGTGTGAGGTAAAAGTTGTAGTCAAAAAGAACACATGCAATATGCAGAAAACCAAAACAATCAACATGTTAAATTATAAGATACTTTAATACAATTTTAGAAGCACATTGTAAAGTACAGTTAGCATTTGCCAATATAATCAAAATGTATTTTGATCTTCTTTTTAAAGGCAGTTAAAATCAGATGTGCATTGTGGTGCAGTGGATATTGACTCAGAACAACAAAACGGAGAGCCGAGTTTGAATTCCAGTTGAATTCCTTGCATTCACTTATGCACAAATACCCTTGGGAAAAGTATTAATCCATCTCTTCCCTCCAGTTACGGGTTAAATAATAGGACAGATTGGGTTCAATAACCTTGGTCGGCAATCTGTCTACTGCAGAAAGCAATGGCAACCAACTACGGGATAATCTTCTGCCCAGTTAGTCATGTTTCTTTTGAGACATGATCGCCCAAAGCATGTATCATGTATGGCACTTAAGTGAAAATCTTGCTATCAAATGCAAAAAAAAAAAAAAAAAAAAGAATGTTCCAGAAGAATATTTTCATATTTTTTGACAATGGATTTGCAGTTTTACTTTTTATGGATGTCCTCTGTTATATTTTTTTTTTACTACCTTTCAGTAAAATATTTCTTAGCACCGATCTCATCAATTGAATTCACTATTTTGATTATCAGTTTCAATCAAGAAAAAGCCAAGTATGAGTAAAGCATTTTTTTTTTTTTTTTTAATTATAAGGACCATTTCGGTAAAACATTTTTGTACTTTTGCACACAGAAAGCATGAGACAAACTAATGATAAAGCATCAGAGAAGTCTCTTTACATTGTGTGACAAAAAGGTTCTTTCTGTTACAGTTAATATACAGTTGGCTTTATTTTGTATCTCACCACAATGACTTGAATACTTTAGATAAGAGTTTATGATCATTCCCAAGATTTTCTTTTATAGTTTTACATATGACATGTCTGCCATGAGTGAGTTCAAGTTTCAGATTTTGACACCTTATGTACGTGCTAATTACAGTAAAATTAATGTACTCATGTTCCTTATCATCATTGTTTTACCCATTGTGTCAATCCAGTTAACCTCAGATTAAGAAATGTCCAAACATTCAGCTGTATACAACCATTTTCTCAAAACAGTTGTTTAAAATAGTTTTAAACAAATGAAATATGTTTTAGTGAGGCCCATCCTTCTTTGAACATCATGGACTGGCGTGGCAGAATCACAATTTTAGTCTATTGGCTACTTTTATAATTAATGTGCAAGGTTTCTTAAGAGAATGCTTTACATACATGAAATAATGGAGGTAATACGGTACATTCACAAAATAACAGATATCGATTGATTTGCAGTGCAAGATAACATTTATTTAACAAAAAGAAAAGTTTAAGAATTCCTTTTTCTAAGAATAAAATTAAATACATTCATTAAGAATTTTTGTTGTGTATCTGAGTGTGACTTGGCTGTTTGTGTGTGAAGCGTCCACAGTCCTTTTAGCTTCAGTGTGAAAAGTCGATGATACACACTTCGAAAGGAGGAAAAACAGAAAAAGAGAGCTATGTAAAGGTTTGCTTGTTTTTATACCCTAAGGACTGATGCTGACACTGTTTATTAAGGCACTACACAATCAAAGAACTGTACCAAATAAAAGAAATCTCATCATTTAAAAACTTTCAGAGCAGCAACAACTAAAATGAATAGCACTTTCAATTTGAAGAGAAAATGTTGATATAATTAAGATGTTGACATTCCACAATGCTATCTAAACTTATTTATAATGAAACTTTATGTGTGTGTCTGTGTGTCTATCCATTACCTATAGACTCCAAAATGGCTGAACCAACTTTCTTGAAAATTTACACAGTTGTACTATAAGCATCTGCGAGTGTTCTTAGCTAGGTTTTGTGTTGAGGTACTCTCATTGAAAATTGATAATCAAAAAATCGGGTTTTAGAAGGAGTGGTCCGATTTTAATCAAATTTGATACACTCATAGACAAAGACATAAACGATATTCAGAAGTTTCAAGGTTGAAGTTCTTACAATAGTGCAGAAAATCGATTATATATACATACATACATACATATAAAAGTCAAGATGTTTGTGTGTGTGTCTGTTTATCTGTCTGTATGTCCTTCATACAAATCCACAATTTTTATCCGATTCTCACTAAACTTCACACAAATATTCTTCAGGCAGAGTCTGAGCTCCAAGACCATGGATTAGTTTTAAGGCTTTCATTACACCCAAGCAACGCCGGGCTATACTGTTAGTAAACAGAAAGTAAAATACTGGAAGGAGAGATAAGTAATTGAACTTGAAAAAGCTAATTTCTTGAAAATTTGTTTTAATGCCCAGTCGATAACTGTTGAATGGGTTTTTTATAAGGAAATGGTTACTCTAACCATTACCATTCAAAGAATTTTCAACTATTTTTTTTTCTTAATCTTTGTATGGAGATTGTTTGTCTGTCCATATCAGGAATACAACTGTTCAGTTTTTGCTAGTTCTGTTTCCATTAAGTCTGTACTACCTAGCCCAGGGATTGAACTCAAAGCAGAATGAGAATAATATATTTTTGCAGATTAAATAGTTCAATTTGAAATACCTTGAAGACTGCTCAGATCAAATTTGAGAAAGGGCAGGAATGGCTGAAACATTGTGATAATAACAACAAAAATGAAGATAATAGTTTGCATATAATTAATGATAACTCTTTATTCCAAAAAATCTTGTCAGAATGATACAGAATAACCACTGTATAAAAAAAAAGGTTCTAAAAGAAACTTTAGTGTGATCTTGTTGATCAGGTCTAGTTATTCAATCATTGGTAAACATTGGAATCTGTCAAAAGAGCAGACAAGTCCTAATTATATATATATATATTTTTTTTTTATATGTGGCGCCACAACTTTTCCTTTGTATTCTAGGTTTTCCTTCTTTGTCTGCCAGAATTATAATATCCACTGGGAAACAAATATAAATTACTGGCCTTTGAGCAAAATCTTAATTCATCTTTGTTTTGTTATTGTTCTTGACACCACTATTTCCTCATTACCTTCTTGGAAACACTGTTCGAAGCAGTGATTTTTTTAGATTTTAATAAACAAAAAAAGAAACATGGGATAAAAAATTCAAGTTAGTCTTTCATTTTGATCTGTCACCTTAAAAATGTTAGCGTGTATCTTTCACTTTTAATCATGTCTTTATTATTTGAATTTCATGCAAAACTCTCCCTGTAGTATATTTTGAGGATCCAAACTGCTTCTGGGAGTGCTGGTGGTGTGTTTCTTCTTTACGTTGCCTTCTGAATTGGTAATTAATGATTATTCATTTTTGAATCTAAACAGTTTTGGGCAGTATGGTTCCATAGTTTAATTTCCTTGAGCTAATTAAATTCTTCTATCACTTTCAACAGCTTTCAGGTCCAGTTTACAATAGCAATATCTCTGAACTTGGTATCAACTGTTTAAACTGAAACCCCCAAAAAAGGTTAACTCACATTAATAAAGTTAAAAATAATAATCAGTCCTCTCTATTATAATCAAGACTATTGTGTATTGGTGTAGGTAATATATATAATCATGCCAATTTCATAAACGGAGAGGATAATCTAAAAAAAATCTATTTAATATAAAATAAGTGATAGATCTGTATAGAAAGCTCAATGGATAATATGAGCAATATGATATGCAGGAACGCTCAACACATCATCTAAAATGGTTATAAATTATAATTTATTTTGACAAGCTAATATGCTCATCACTTCAGACCACAATTTCATGGATTGAATAAATGAACATATTATTGCATGGAAATAAATTATAATTTATAACCACTTCAGATGATGTTTTCCTTTGTGTTTGCGTGAATGTATATATAGATATGTATATATTGCTCTCCTGTTACACCTGTGGAGAGAGAGACAATAGTGTGGCAGTGTTAGCTTAGTGCATTAGATTGATAACAGTGAGGCACCATTGAATCAGTACATTCTTTTTATTACCAGTTATTACACCTCTTGCCATGGGTTTGCTCTTTAACAGTGTAACAGTGCCTTATTTTATTTTTTGCAATAATTATATCATTGAGTAGTGAAGAATATATATATATATATATATATATATATATATATATATATCTATTATAATAAAGACTGTTGCGTATTTGTATGTATACTGTTCCCATACACGAGGATAGGATGTTTCTATCCTTGTAAATATGTAGACACTATTGTAGAAGAATAGAGGGATTATACTGACTAGCAGTTCACCTACTTCAAACAGCATGCAGGTCTTCTACTTGTTGATATACTTTTATTCCCAACCTCTGTTTTGGTGGTTACTCATGCACTAACCTTTCAGGGTTTACTATATATATATATATATATATATATATATATATATATATAATGCACTCACAGGTTTTATTGAAAATGACAGACAAAGTATTATGATTGTTTGTTTTTGTTATTTTTATAATTTTTCACGTGCTAATATAATTCTTTTCTTTCAGAACTCAAATTATATAAGAATTTGCCAAAGGTTTTTGTACCTTACAGTGCTTTAAACTAGACTTTTAGCCATTATCAAAAATTAATTTTGTTTTACTTGTAAATAAACGTGTATTTATGCATTTAGAATAATGTGTATATTAAATTCTGAACATGGCAAGCACATTGTAAACGACACTGGTTCTCAACAGTTTAAATTTTACAAGTGAATTATTATTACTATTGATAATGAGGTTGGCAGTTTTAAATTTTTTATAATAGATAATTCAATTTTCTTGTTTGAATTGATCGGTGTTGCATAATTTCAGATGATATTGTGAAATGATTATTCATTCTGTCTGTAGTTACTGTGCATTTGATTTTTATAAAAAAAAATATAAATGTTGTTTTTTTCCACATGTTTTTGGTTGCCATTGTTTATGTTAAGAAAAAAAGTTTGATATGGTAATCAAGTAAATAATTTGGAAAGCCATTGTTGACAAGCGTTTGTTTCAAACTGTGTAGTTTTTTGAAAAAAAGCGATTGGAAAGATGAATTCTCATACGCTCTCATGAAGAAATTTTTAATAATGCTAATTTTGGATCGAAGAGGACATTGACTAATAAAATTAAGATGGCAAAGATTTTTTGCTCATGGGTTTTTTATGGACTGAAGTTGTGGAAGTAGTATTACTAGAATCTACAAGAACATCCAGAAATAGGAGTTTGTTTTCCTCAACACTTTCTTCCACCCATTCACTGACATATTTTTGTTCAGAGATATTAATGCCCACTATGCCAAGTAGCTGAAAAGCTGTCACTGATCTTACTAACATTCATGCCATGAACTTTGCTCTTTCTCAATCTCTTACGCAAGTGGTAGATTTCCCCACATACTTCCCAGCATCCCTACAGGACACGCTTCTCTGCTAGATCTTTGCTTCACCTCTGACTTCTGCCAAGCCTCATGGCTTTGCCCCCCACGGTAACTTAATCATGTTGTTGTTTCTATTAATATCTCTCTTCACTCCCACTCTTACCAATAGAATTTCCTACTATTACCAAATAGCAGACTGGGATTTGTTCCGCAATTTTCTGTGCGACATTCCTTAAGAAGAAGTGTTTAACCTCCTCATTGAGGAGTATGTCTCTGAGGTCTCCTCCTGGGTGAAAGCTGGCATCGATGCTTTCATACTAGTCAGGAAGTTCTGTCCTAAATCTTATTCATCTTCCTGGTTCTCTCCTGCTTGCTCAGGTACCACTGAACACAGGGACCACATTCTTCCAGCTATATCAGAGCCAAACATAATAGGCATCTATTTGACACTGCTCGTAATGAGTGTAAGAAGATCTTGAATGACGTTAAGCTGTTGTTGGCTGAGAGAATGAGGCAATATATAGCTGCTCGCAAGTTTGACTCCAAAGACTATTAACAGCTCTGTAAACATGTGCTGGACAGCAGCAAGTCCTTTATCTCTCCCTTAATCCTTAAATTTTATGTTTTCATGGTATCTACAGTCAAGGCTGAGTGCTTTACTCACAGATTCTCCTCCAACTCCACATTTGACTCACCTGGAGCATCTGCACCTGACTTCCCTCTTAGAATTGAGGCTCAACTGAGGGATATTTACCCTACTCTGGTATCTAAGATAATTTCAAAACTTGACCCCCATAAGGCAAGTGGAGATGATGAAATCCCAGTCCTTGTCTTGAAGAAATGTACCTCTGTAACATCTTAGACAGTATGGCTTCTACTTGGGCCAGTCTACTGCTGATATGCTAACAACCATCACCAAGTACATATTCCAGGCCTTCAATAAGACTGGCGAAGCTCAAGCTGTTGCCCTGGATATCTCTACAGCATTTAATAGTCTGGAATGCTGGCTTTCTTTGCAAGCTACAGGGCTATGGTATCACTGGATGCTTGCTTGGTTTGATCCAGTCTTTCCTACCAAACTGCATGATGAAAGTTGTCTTGAACAGGCATACCTCCATATTCTATTACACAAACACAGGTATCCCCTAGGGCTCTGTCCTAGGTTCTACTCTCTTTTTGATTTTCATAAATGATCTCACTGACGTGATCAAATCCCAAGTAGGCATCTACACTGATGATACCACCATTTACTCTCCACTCAGTAAGAAATCTGGCAAGGCGGACAAAGATAACCTCACTGCTGATCTTGAAAAGGACCTCCACTCTGTGATAGACTGGGGTAAGAAATGGCTTGTAAATTTTAATGCTTCTAAATCAAAGCTGTCAGCCACCACAAGAAGTCCCTCCTACCCCACATAGACCATAGACCAAGCAGGTCTCCTTGAAAGCAATGTACTGCGCCTTATCAGCCTCACTTTTTCTTTTGACCTCTAGTAGAACCATTACATTGAATCAATAGCTAAATCCTCTGTTAAGGTTGGGTCACTGTGTCAGGCCAAGAAGATCTTCTTGCCTGAGTCCATCTTGCATATATGCAAATCAACCATCCACTTGTGCATTGAATACTGTTATCATATCTGGTTGGGCACCCCTGCTATTTATCTGAGGGTTCTTGACAGACTCCAAAGGAGAATTTTTTGTGATCAGTCCCAACCTGACAGCTTGACTCCAGCCACTTTCTCATTAACAGGACATAGCTTCCCTCTGTCTCTTCTACAAATATTTTCATGGCTTCTGCTTCGACAAGCTTAGCATACTGGTGCCCCCTCCACAGGAACTGACTTGAGCAACCAGACTGGCAAGAACGTCACACCCCTTTTACAGTTAACCAAATGCAGCTGCCATTTCTACTCCATCAGCTTCTTTTCTCACTCTTTCCACCTGTGGAACTCTCTTCTGTATACTTGCTTCCATGATTGCTACAATCTTCAAGAATTTAAATGCAGTGTCAATTGCCATCTCTTATCCACTTGACTCCAGTCCTCCTCTTGTCCCATCACCTTATGTATCTTGTTCTTTTCCTTTTCTCAGTCTACCCTCCTGCCTTCACACCAGTATTCCCATCCTTCTCTTGCCCTTTCTCTGATACACCCTGTAACTGATTTAGTAGTGGTACCAACTTGTTTGGGGTGAAACGATTTAAAAAAAAAAAAAAAATCTATAAGCAATTACATTGGCAAAACCACCACAAACTTGACAAGAAGATTGACATTGCACCTTTCCTACAACAGTTCCATCCGATCTTATGTAAACACAAATCGAGATCTTCCAAGACCTATCCATGATATCCTTGTTGATAATACATACATAATAGCAAATCCACATGCAAAAGATTAAAAATAATGGAGGCTTTACTAATAAAAAAGAGAAATCCTACACTTAATAACATCAATTATGAACATGGTAACAATGTGCTTACTGTATTCAGAACTTAACATACACAGAACTCTATATGTATCAATTTTACACATGTTTATTTACAAGTAAAACAAAATTAATTCTTCATAATGGTCAAAAGTATAGCCAAAAGCACTTGAAAGTACAAAACCTTTGGATAGTTCTGGAAACAAAAAATTATATAAAAAACTTATTCATAATACATTGTCTCTCATTTTTAATAAAACCTGTATAAAAGAGAGATTGTTGTCCTATATATATATATATAATGTATTTTTTTTTTTTTTTTTTTTTTTTTTTTTTAATCGTATCACCCTGAGCAAGGCAGTAATGCCACTGATATGCAGGGGGCTACGTAATAGTGAAAAGATTGGAAAAGAGAAAGCCGGAAACCACATCCTAAACAGGGAACAAGGGATGAGACTCTTAACCTGTTCAATAGATGTGGGTAGAGTATATATATATATATATATATATAGAGAGAGAGAGAGCGTTATGATAATGTTTGGTGCCAAGATTGTTGTTTTTTGATTAAAGGAATTTTGGCAAGCAGGTTTTTATATTAAAGTGCTTGATATCAGAGTGAAGATAGAGCATTGATAGTTGTAGTGCAAGAAATCCAGCCCTGATGAGGAGGGCTTCATAAGGGTGTCCTCCAAAACTTCAGTCAGCATAAACTTGCTCAGTTAAAGTGACTAATTCTTTGCATTAAGACTATATATATATATATATATATATATATATATATATGAAAAAGTGAAAGAACACATATTATTAAAAAAAGTGAAAGAACACATATTATTAAAAAAAGTGAAAGAACACATAGATTAAAAAAAAGTGAAAAAACATTTAGATTAAAAACCCTCTGTTCAAGCATTTACTTTTATAAACAGTGCTCGATGTGGATGACTATATATATATATATATATATATATATATATATATATATATATATTATCTGAAGACAGACCTGTTTTGCTGTATCACAGCTTATCAGTATGGTTGAACATCTGGTTGCTTCTAGCCAGGATTGAAACCTGACTAAATTGACATCAGTTGGTGATTCTACCTCTGAGCTATAGGTGCTCAGTAGAGGAAGGCAGGCTTTAATGTGTTATATACAATGTAAACACACACACATGTGTGTGTGTGTATATATATATATATGTGTGTGTGTGTGTGTGTGTGTGTGTATATATATATGTGTGTGTGTGTGTGTGTGTGTATACATATATACACACACACACACTAAGGAACTAGCTCTCAAATATTTTACCATCATTTTTATGGCAAGGGGCACACTCATATGACAATAATGTCTGTCTGAATTTCTGAGATGAGGAGTTAACTCAGACCCTCCCTGCCAAAAAAAAAAAAAAAAGGACTGAAAGAAAAGAACATCTTTTTTCCTTATAAGTAAAAACTTACTTTCTAGACTGTTCAAAAAATAAGCTGAAGTTGCCTGATATTTCCCTGCATTAAAAAAAAAAAAGTACAATAAAACAAACCAATATTTACATGTAGATTATTAACCACTTCTTTTTTTTTTTTGTTGCTATTACAATGTTTCAGTGATTGTTCCCTCTGGCCTGCTTTCATCAGGTGTATATCAGTCCAGGTAATCTACTAGGAATTCCAAAGTAAACTCTTTATTTAATCTACAAGATAGATTTTCATTCCATTGTCTAAGTTGATTAGTACTGCTCAGTTATTAGTCACCCATTTCAATTTCAAAATCCGTTTGCTTTTCTGACGTGCAAGTGTAATAAAAACCCAATACGCACGCATATGAACTTTATGACCTGCTTACCACCTGACTTATCACTTTATACACGATACCTTGGCCATCAAAAAAAGCAAACAGATCTCGTTATGTGAAGTCACAAGTTTATTTGCTCAAAGAGAGTCAACTATAGACTGAAAACGTGTAGCGACACAAATGCCATTATGGACATTTAATATATCATACAAAAAGCAAGTAATAATTATAATAATTGCAACAATAAATATACACTTTAAACAAAACATTCATGGCTTCTTGCAGTTTTTCTTCTCTACCAATGTCTCTCTTTGGAACAACCCCTATTTTTGTTTTTAATATATAATGTTGGATTCTTATCAATATACAAAATGAGATTTTCTTATTCAGTTAAATACATGGACACTGTTGTAGTAGATAACAGTAATTACACTTACTAGCAGTTCATCTATTTCACACAGTGTGCAAGTCTTGTATTTGTTGATATACTATTATTCTCAACCTCCTTTCTGGTGATTACTCATGCAGTTACCTTTTAGAGTTAAAACAATATACATAAACAATGTAGCAGTAATATAAAAATAATTTTAATAATATAAATTGGCTATGAATAACCATAAGACATAAAGCAACAAATATATAACTTTGGAACGTAAGTTTATAAATCAATTGAAATAATTTTGATACAACACCGCTAACATACTCCTACTACTACTAATAATAATATGACCATCAAAGATATCCTTGAGCTGTGTACATGAAATAAAATCTGGAAAAAGAATAGTAAGTTTGGTAGGCCTTAATAATTATCCAAAAGGTAGTAATATGCATTTGCAAATCAAATTTTTAAGTCTAGACCAATGCCCTTCCAGTCATTTTAAATTTACATAAAGTGAATCAAAATAAGTAATTATTGTTTTTACCTACCTTATTCAGAAGTGTCCATGAAGAGAAAAAAAAAAAGAAATATTCACACGATGAATAAATCAATCTGCTGTCAGGGCAACATTAATTTTTAATCTCAATTTAAACTCTGATTGAGTGTCAAGAAATTCTTTGCATTCGAAGACTTTATTTGCTTTAATAGCTTTTAAGAGGAGTTTGTAAATGTAGTGAACTGAAATGAATACAAGTGGCTTCTTAATAGAGAGTACAGTTTCCATATGTTTTTTTTTTTTTTTTTTTTTTTAAATCATATCACCCTGAACAAGGCGGTAACGCCACTGATGTGCAAGAGGCTACATAAGAGTGAAAAGATTGGAAAAGAGAAAGAAACAGGAAACGAGAGATGAGCCTCTTCACCCGTTCAATAGACGTGGGTGGAGCGTGAACCAGGCGATAGTTTAGTCTATCTACTTTTGTTTTAATTAAGTCAGTTAAATGCCATATGTGATACATGATTGGGCGATCATGTCTCTTTTGATCCATAACTGACTAGGCAGAAGATTTTCCCATGCCCATCAAGTATGTCTTGCACTATTTTCCCCTGTCTTTCTTTCCCAATGATATCTATTATTTTATCCTCACTCCACAGGAGGTGGTGATCAGCTACACCTGATTTTTCTATTTTCCTTCATGTTAAGGTTTTATGGTAGTCTTGCAGTCTTATCTTAAGAAAGCTGCTTGTTTTACTTATATATTTCTGACCAGAGCTGCATGGAATGGCATACACACAGTCCTTAATCCTGTTTTTCTCTATGGGTTGTCACACACGGAAGAGGTGTCTGCAAATTGTTGGAGCACTTTTGAAGGTTGCCCCAATGTTATATAGACCACAGATATTTTGTATTTTTTTCTTATCTCTTCACATAGGGTAAGCAGATCAAGGCTGTTCTCTGAGTGTTATTCCTTTTACATCCTTGCATCCTTCTCTCCCAGTTTGTCAGTGCTGCTTTCATGTACCCAGGATAGTTGTTATATTGTAGGGTACTGCTAATACTGACCATTTCGTGTTCAGGTAGCTCTGGGTCACTACTTACGACTTTTACTTGATGTTGCAAGCAGCAGATGACTCCTTTCTTTACACTCTGTGGGTGGTGGGTGTTGAAGTTTAAGTATTGTCCAGTGTTGTATAAAATTCTTTGATGAAAAATTAAGATTTTTTAAGCCATCTTTTCTTCATCTTTATATTGGTCATTTTTTACTTTTTCAAAACTTCTAAAGAACAGCTAGATAAGATCATAAAAGTTTCAATAAAAAGTAAACAAATTCAAATGAAAGAAAATAAAAAAAAATAATCAATGTCTGGAAGTTAGAAAGTTACTTAATAAAACTTTTTCACCACAAAAATTGACCATGAAATTTGAATTCTCCAGAGATTTTTAAAATACTGTAATTCTACTTAGAATTCCAAATCTTAAAAACCTGTTACTACAATTTTTTTTAATTCAAAAAGTAAAAAATACCAGTTTTAACTTTGGGATCAGGGTGACCAGATAAGAGTACTTGTGAAAACTCCAGTGGTAATATATTTTATATTTTGCAACATTTTGGATGACATCTCTCTCTTTTTATATATATATATATATATATATATATATATATATATATATATAGTAGAGAAACAGTAAAGCATCTTTGCTGATTTTTTTTTTGGTCTCTACAAAAGCAACTTCTGCATCCAAACTTACGTCATTGGAAGTTTTTTTTTAGCACTGAGTGACAAGCTCTTTCCTGCCAACCTTCTAATGACCTCTTGGATTAGAGATCAATTTTGATGGCTTCAGCTGTTTCTTTCCTGTCTGAATCTTTTGACCACTTAACCTCTTTACATTCTAGCTTATCTGTGCTGCATATATATATATATATATGCATATATATATATATATATATATATATATATATATATGAGAGAGAGAGAGGTAGCAGATCTTTATTTAAACATGTTTCATTAAATAATACATATTTATTAATTTTGATGATAATCCTTTCTAGTTTTTTAATGTTTCCTGATGTTAAGATGGAATCCATTAAGAAAAGCTCCATAGTTTTTTCTATCTATGTACTTTTAATCTCCTCCAACATCATCTTCAACAATGAATTACATATACACTTATTATAACTGTGAACATTATGTTGGTGAATTTTAAAAGTATTCCTGAATACATTCTTTTATAATTATTTCAAATCATTCTGTTGTAGCTATAGATTTTTTTTGCAAAACAAGCATCCCAACGTAAAGGAGCTTGGTAGAAATTCAAAATGTTTGCTTAATGCAACTTCAACAAGTTGCTGCTACACTTCTAATAAATTTTGTTTAGTGTTGATTAGTTGCTTTTGTTATTGAGAATTTTAAGTTTTTGTTCATTATTTTTATAGTGTAGTATATCTGTGTCATCAACAAGTAATTTATTCTGAAGTTAAACAGGAATGTATCTGTACAGTGCATTAATAGCTAAAACTATGGTACCATTCTTGATGAATTTCACCTTAACATCAAGAAATTGATTAAAGAACTAGAAATGATTATTATTAAAATAGATGTAATATGTGTATATTATTCAATAAAACATGTTTGAATATATAGATGTATACTGTGACTGGCAGTAGGGAGACCAAAAAGTTACTTTTGTTTATAATATTTTCAGGGTGATGTGAATAAATGAAAATATGTGAATAAAAATATTTGATATTTTATGGTCTTCAAATTCCCAATAAATACCCTAATTAGGAAACTGTATTTCTAAGAAATACAGTTTCCCAATTAGGGTACCTATGGAAGCCCATTGCTGCTAATTTTGATTGAATAATCTTGATATTTATTAAGTACTGTGCAAGAAGCAAAATGTTATGTTGTGTGTCACAGAAATAGTTGAGTAAATAATCACAAGCAATGGAAATAAAGTAAATGAAATATATTACCGGGAAAAGGTATGTACAACAGCATTATTAGTAGAATACAGGAACAAGGGTTTAGTAACACGTATAGTAATAAGACGTAGAGTCTGTATATAGCACGCTTCCGGTTCGCTACTGGAAATACTCGACTGACATGGTATCGAGCTGAACAGTCAACTAGAACACTGAGCAGTCAACGCTGAACCTAACTTTATGTAGTGATAGGAATAGTCCATTATTAGAACAAAGGTGGAGAGCGCCCTAACACAAAAAATAGATTAGTGGATGTCTATCTTCAAAAGCCGACTAATCAAAAATTCTCATGCATGAAAAGATGCAAAGACAAAATGGGATATGTGGGATACATCAGTGGACATGTATTGTGACTGTCAATAAGCAAAAAGATGTTACTTGTTATTCATGACATTCTCATGGGAATAAACCACAAAATATTGGCAAAAATATCCATTGCTTTTATATTTAGCTCGGTCATACCAAACACTTTCAAAATGGTGCTCAATGTTTCTCTGCTGAGCACTTGGCAACAAAGAGAAGGATCAAGGGTAGGTGGAGAAATCTGGGAGATAGAAGTTGTGCTCATTACCACCACAAGATAGCACAAAAGAAAAGGGAGCCATCAAGTCACCTTCAACCTAGCAGTCGACCAACTTAGATTCTTTAAATTATTTAAATTTCTAAGCATATTTTAATTATGAATTTTTGAATAGTTTACCTTTCATGTTATTTCTGTTGCAATTTTACTTTATATTCTACACTTTGTGTATGTAACTCATCCTCATCGTTTAACATCCATTTCCATGCAAGCATGGGTTGAACAAGGTTTTCTTGATGGCTTCATAATTGAACCATCATAAAAATATTGGAGTGAGATTTTACAGCTGTAAACTCTTATTAACATTAACCAGTTTAAGAGACTGTAAATTTTTTTTTTTAATCATTTCATCCCCAGCAAAGCATTTCACTGCCACTGTTGTGCAGGTGGTTAAATAGGGGGAAGTGATGAGAAAGAGTGGTTAGGGGGTTACATAGGGGAAAGTGATGAGAAAGAAGTGGGGGTTAGGGGGTTACATAGGGGAAAGTGATGAGAAAGAAGTGGTTAGGGGGTTACATAGGGGAAAGTGATAAGAAAGAAGTGGTTAGGGGGTTACATAGGGGAAAGTGATGAGAAAGAAGTGGTTAGGGGGTTACATAGGGGAAAGTGATGAGAAAGAAGTGGTTAGGGGGTTACATAGGGGAAAGTGATGAGAAAGAAGTGGTTAGGGGGTTACATAGGGGAAAGTGATGAGAAAGAAGTGGTTAGGGGGTTACATAGGGGAAAGTGATGAGAAAGGGGGAAGTGGTTAGGGGGTTACATAGGGGAAAGTGATGAGAAAGAAGTGGTTAGGGGGTTACATAGGGGAAAGTGATGAGAAAGAAGTGGTTAGGGGGTTACATAGGGGAAAGTGATGAGAAAGAAGTGGTTAGGGGGTTACATAGGGGAAAGTGGATGAGAAAGTGGTGGTTAGGGGGTTACATAGGAGAAAGTGATGAGAAAGTGGTGGTTAGGGGGTTACATAGGGGAAAGTGATGAGAAAGAGTGGTTAGATATAGGAAATGTCAGAAGGAGGGTGATAGACGCGTAAGGATACCAAGGATGAGGGTTGCGTAGATGGGAAGAGTGTTTGAGAGAATGGATGTGATTTAGTGTGTTAGAAAGTGTCTATTGACCTTACATTTAAACTCCTGGAGATTGTAGTTGTTGGAGAAGCAAGTATATGGAAGGGAATTCCACAGGCAAGAAGTGTGAGAAAAGAAGCTGTTGGAGTAGAAATTGCAGTTACAGTAAGTGCATTTATTAAAATACCATCTCTAGGAAAATTACCTGCCAAGGTTAAAAAGTTCAGCCCATTCTACACAGTATTTGTAGAGGTTTTTATATCAGATTTCTTTCTTTTAGATAAGCTAAAGACCCTTATCCTATGTAACTTTTTTTTTTCTCTTAAATGACACTATTTTCCTTGAAAGAAAAAAAACATTTTTAACAATCCGTTCACTACATGTCGTATGATCTGGCATAGCCAGGGGCACATTCCAGAATCTGAGGGAGAATATTAAGAAATAGGAAAACGTAGAATAAGTTGTGCCAGGGGGCAATTTCACACATCATCACAAGTTGTTACAAAACAAAACACTTAACCCTAAATCTCGTGTCATGATTTCAGATAAGTGTCGTCAGAACGAGACTTTCATATGGATGTTATAGATGGCCCTGAACTTGTTAAGATATATCTAAACAGTCAACTCTGTATAAACATTGTTTCAGATCAATCGTTAAAAATGGCTTTGTGTGAATAATACCAGTAGGACTATCCTTTTTCCTTGTAAAATAGCACTACAGAATCACATCAGAGATATCATTTGAAGACTTTCAGCAGCAGCAACTACTAAAATGGATATTGCATGTAACTCAGAGGAAAATAATGACATAGTCAAGATGCTGATATTCCACACTATTTCAAACAAAAGGTTAGGAAGGAAACCCCCATCAATACTAGAATGAGCAATAACAGTGGATTTGGGAAACCTATACTAGCATCAAGAAAAAGTGGAGCCCAAAATGTCAATTACATGTCAGGGATACTAAAATCAAGGAGGAATAAAAATATAAATATCTGAGAAGGGTTCTCTCACAATGGTTGGAAAATGAGACATGGAAATCTGAAGGTATATTTAGATTAATAAGATTGCATTCCAAAAAGCTAAGCAAAGTATTGAGGAACAGGAAAATTTTGTGGGGAAACAAAGAAATAAATACTGTATTTTTATCTGATGTCTGTTTTTCTGTATTGCAACCAATGTTGGACAATCTCATCAAAGAAGGAAAGACCTGAAGTAACCAAAATGTGGTTCTACAAAAAGTTGCCGAGTACTATGAATAGAACATGTGAGCAATGATAAAGTTTAGGAGAGACTGGAAACAAAAAGGAACCTTACATTTAACATCAAGCAGAGGCAGCTGAAGTTTCTGGGAAATGTTATGACGAAGGAGGGTTTGGAGAATATTCACAAGGCAGATAGAAAGGACAGAGGAAAGCAATGCATGACATACTTGATGGGCTTGAGCAAGTGGATGGCAAAGCAGGGTTTGGGAGAAATACCAAGAGAAAAGGTATTAAGATCTTCAAGGGATAAGGTGAGTGTGGAGGGCTACGATCGCCTACATTTTGAAGAAACACAACACATAGAAGTAGTAGTCTGATCTGGAAACTTGTGCTGGGATTTCTCAGCTCAATCCAGTTCTCTAACTCTGACCAAAATAGGAATTGTGTTTTTGGAAGGACTCCTTGGGCAAGTTTGTAATTTTTGAACATCCTTTTGGAGATAATTAATGCTTAACAAAAAAGATGTTATGTGTGGGGTAGGGGGGTTAGTTTTGTTTTACCACGTCTCGTAAACAAGATCCTTAACTTTTAAAAATAGATTTTGTACAGTTCTCTTTTCAAGAAAACATACATCTGGTCAGGTTTACTAGATTCTGTATTTAATTTCTTGCAGTGTTTGGGCCTATTTTTAGAAAATAAATATGGCTAACTAATGAGAGGGAAGTGAATTGAGAATTTGGTAATCCACAACTTTGAGATGTAGTCCAGTTTTTTTTACTTGTAGCTCAATGTGGTAACTTTGTACAGGGCATGGAATCCACTTTGCATTCAATACTTGTGAAGTTTACACTCTCCTTGTTTAAAATGAATTTCTTTTTATTTGAACTAGACAATGGTTACTTTTAATCATGGAGATATTTTTATACAAGAAATAATTGGTGGTATGTTTTGTTTGTAAAAATAGTGTCTTTAGTTGAATACAATTGGTTATCGTAAGGTTCGAGCAGATGGTACAATTGTTTCTTTTCTGATTGTTTTGTTGATAAGCTTTCATCTTCCGTATTCACCATAAAGACAAACGTCTGCAATCCGTGAATAAAACATCCTGCATTTAGATTGCTTGTTCTTTCATCTGTTTCAAGCATGGGAGATGATTCTCCTCCACCCACTCTCATCAAACAATGTAAACCTAGAACTTTTAATTCCTTTGTAGCCATAACTACCATAAATGATTTGGAAATCAGGGCATTTATAAATGGGCCTATATTGATTACATTATTTTCTCTTACTTGCTTTCTGGAGGCTGTTTTTCTAAAATAAAGCAAACGGCTGGATAGTTTTGCAGTTGATGTTTTCAGTTGACCTTCACCACCTTGTTAATAGTGAATAATATCAGTGTGTGAAGAGAAAAAGTAATACGTATTGATTTACAGAAATCTAATTCTTATCTCAAGGTGATTGAATTATTGCTAAATTTCCTATGTTCTGCAAACAACCACCAGGTATCCTGGAGTACCGGTTACTCACTGAAGTGATTCCTTGTACTAGTCCAGAATATATCTAACACCTCCTGCTATGATCTATCATGACAAGAATTGAATCAGACCAAAAATAAAGAATCAATGTCATATCTGGGATGCCCCCCCCCCCCCCCCCCGAATCATCACCTTCCAACCTTGATACAGTTTTAGAGTATTTGCACAACGTATGGATAATGAATAAATTTTAGTCTTTCAACCACTTTCATACAGATGAAGCATTGTAAATCTCTCTATCTCTATCATGGCAAATATTCAGATAAACTACATCTCCAGTTAGGGCTGGGCACCTCACAGTGGTGTAAGGGTTAGCAAGCTTGTCTCGTTAGAACCATTATAATTGAGTAGTGAGTTCAATCCTTACTGGGTATGCTATATTTTTGGCCTTGTGCCACAACTAAGCTGTGCTTAGAAAATCACCATTTCCTGTTAGGGCTCCTGCTGTGGACAAATAGTGAAACCCCAAGCAAAATGTTATCTAATCTAAAGTTATTTATAAATGGAACTTTGTGTGTGTGTCTGTGTGTGTCTGTTACCTATAGACTCCGAAACAGCTGAACTGATTTTCTTGAAAATTTACACAGTTGTATTATAAGTGTCTGCGAGGTTTTGTGTTGAGGTACCCCCGATAAATATCAAATCGCTAATCGAAAAAATCGGATTATAGAAGGAGTGGTCCAATTTTAATCAAATTTGATACACTCATAGACAAAGACATAAGAAATGATATTCAGAAGTTTCAAAGTTGCAGTTTTTACAATAGTGCAAAAAATCGATTTTATATATATATATATATATATATATATATATATATATATATAAAAAGGCAAGATGTTTATGTGTGTGTCTGTTTATCTGTGTGTATATCCTTTATACAAATCCACAATTTTTATCTGATTCTCAACAAACTTCACACAAATATTCTTTAGGCTGAGTCTGAGCTCCAGGACCATGGATTAGTTTTAAAGCTTTCATTACACCCGAGCAACGCCGGGCTATACTGCTAGTTATTATATATATATTGCTTGCAAAAAGCAATGAGGCGGCTTTAATACATATTCACAATAAATAGAGAAGTTCAATTAGTAATTGAGGCTCTGCATTGTGATGCAGTAAATATCATCTCTAAATGAGAAATTGGAGAGGCGAGATCAAATCCTAGTTGAATTTGTTGCATTCATTTATAACCCTTTAATAAGAAATAAATCATCCATTACACCCGATGGTGTGTATAGCAGCATTTTACTGTTTCTGTAACAAACTGTTTTTTTATGGGGCACGATTGGAGGAAGGTGATTTTCTAAGCGTAGCTTAGAAGTGTCACATGGCCAAAAGTAAGAGAAACCCAGTGAGGATCAAACTCACTAGTCAGTTGTAATGATTCTAGTGAGACAAGCTTGCTAACCATTACACCACCTCAAGATTCCCTATGGTCCTTTAGAAAGGTATTAATCCATCTCTTGTTTCTCCAGCTATGGGTTTAATAGCAGGACATAAATATAGGGAACATCTCTTTAGAACATGAGAATACTGGAATGATTGTGTAGGATGTGCATTGTGGTGTAATGAATTCGATCTTGGCTCTCCATTCTGAGTCAACATTCAAGTTAAATTCATTGCATTCACTTACGTGCAAAGATATTAATCCATCTCTTCTTCTAACTATGGGTTAAATCGCAGGAAAGGTTGGGTCTGATAACATTGCTTGGCAACCAGTCTTCCACAGAAAGAAATGGTAATTTACTGTGAGAAAATATTCTGCATAGTCAGGCATGGATTGAGACATGATTGTCTAAGCATGTATCACATGAGACATAACTGACTGATATTATTATTAGTAAAATATATCATTAGAAGACTAGGTTAAATCAAGTGATTATATAATTGTGAATGGCACAGACTACCATGTATAAGATAATTTCTTCTTTAATATCGTCTTCATCTTTTTTTATAATAATTTTTTTTAATTTCATCTGATAGATAACAGTTGCTCTTTGCCAGACAAAGGCAGCTTGTCAAATGCTTCCATTAATTCTTTTGAAGAAGGAATTAGTTTTTTGGCATTAATAGAACGATAAGTTTCCGAAACTTACATTCTTTAGTATCTTTTTATAAATATAAAAAGATTTTGAACATTTAACTAAGTAACGAAAACCGCACATACTATGTACTTGCTACACACACACACACACACACACACACACACACACACACACATATATACACACATATATCCAAATGAATAAGGAATGAAGAAAATATTTACAACATTCAAAACATTCATTTAAAACGGTGCTCAATATAGAAATAGAGCTATGAATATTTATTATAAATTATATTTTAGAACATGTCTTAACTACAATCTACTACAAAAGTGTACATTTTGTTTCAACATTGAAAGAACAATGTCTCATCAGGTAGTAAATGTTTTTTTTTTTTCTTTTTGAAAAGAGATAGAAATTCACTTCTTTTTTCGGCAAATTTTTTTTTTTTGTGTGTGTGTGCACGAGATCAAGTGGGTAGGGTAAATGAATATATATATATATATATATATATATATATATATATATACACACACACACACATACAGTAGTGTGCAAAAGTATTAGGACAAGAACTATTTCATCTTTTCTGAGACAGCAAAATAAAGTTTAAAATCACCCCTGTCCTAACACTTTTAGTATTAGGACAGGTGTGATTTTCCTAAAAACCTCACTGAAATTCAAATACAGGATAAAAAATCAAGTACTTTGCTAATAAATATTGATTATTTAAAACTAGGTGTAAAAGAAATGTATTAAAAAGAAGCTGCATTTAATTTTTCCTATTTTCTATTAAACAAGTTATTTTGAAACTACTCATTATTCTATGATCCTTGGATATAACTGACTTTTTTCTTATTCCCTCCTCTCGAATTCATAAATCTAATGTTACTTTGCAAGACACACTTTGGGAACAAATACAAGCTGCTTGGCAGGAGATACTATTAGATACATTGAAGAAGTTTGTGGTGTCAATGCCTGACAATGAAGGCTGTGATCAAAGCAAAAGGCTATTATACTAAATATTAAATTTATTTTGTAACAAGTATATTTTTCTTGTTAAAGCATTTGTTGAGTAAATCAAATAAAATTACTTTAATTAAATTGTTTATTTTCTGTCAATATGCGTCATAAAAGATAAAATAGTTCTTGTCTTAATACTTTTGTACAGAACTGTATATGAGGTCTGATCAGAAAGTCAGAACTTGCTATGATAACGGAACTAAAGTATGCAGAGTGAAGCTGCTTGGCACGGATTGAACTAGCATTATAAGATTCTCACTCACTTTTATTGTTTAAAGCAGTGCCTGGAAGGAAGGAATGTGTGTAGAGTGTGGTCACTTCACAACACCACAGATGTTCCATCAGTGGTGATGGCTTGTGCAGCAGTTTTTGACCTAGCACAACATTGCCTATGTCCAACAACCACTGTATGAGTAGAAGATAGTGATTAGCCTTAGTCTTGAACAGGTTAAGATTGTACTGATCAGAGAAGCAGCCTTTTGAGAGCTTGTTTCACAAGGCAGTAGATTGTAGGAAGAAGCTGCTCTAATGGAACTTACATCTCCCCAATGAAGGGAATGAGGGTGGTTTGATACAATATGCATGTCATGGCAAGTCTTAGGTTAGGATTGGTAGGACTAAGAAGTGTTGTTTATCTAAACACTCTCCATGGAACTTGTGATAGAGCAGTGAGAGGCTTGCGACATTTCATTTGTGGGAAAGAGGTGGAAAGTATGTTTTCACCCACAAGAACATGAAGAGATTTTAGGTTCTGTTGAAAGTGGTAAGTGAAGCCTGCAAGTCTCCTACCGATATATTGAAGTGACTGGCTTTTCGGTCAAGAAACAGATCATTGATCTTAGGCAGAAAGATCATCGAGAACACTTCAAGACATTTAAGGTTTTGATTTTCAATGATATCATGAAGAACTCACTTATCAAGCTTTCTCACCTTGCCAGTACTTTGCAAATGGTGTGAGACTGTTGCAGTGCTGATACCAAACATCTGAGACATTTCTCTAACACTTTAATGTGGGTTTTGCTCAACAACTGATTGCAGTTGTTCATCGTCAAGACTGCATGACCATTTACCTTCATCTTCAAGGCTCTCATGATTAATATAGAATTTCTGGAACCACTTTTGTACTGTCTAATTACTTATGGACCCATCTCCCCATGTTCTATTGGTATTTGCAGAAGTTTGGGAGACACTGTGCTCAAGTTCGAATTCATGGTCAAAACTCTGCTGGACTGGTCATGTTGCAAGGATGAGTGATGACAGAATTTCTATGTTTCATTTTGTCAAAACATGTGTCTGAGTAGGCACCCCTGAGTGTCAATCTGAAGATGGTGCAGTGGATGCTGTGTCCCCAAAAGATGTACCAAGAGCAATGAAAACCAAATATCATCAACAGGCTCAGTACAGAGGCTTACATCAAGTGCCTTGAGGAGGTAGTGCTGTTCTGTGTTAAGAGGGTGGCTGCTGGAAGACCTTGTACCTAGCAGCAGGTTGCTTCACCATGCCACACAAGCAGGAGAACCCAGTCATGGCTGTCAGACAATTTCTGTGACCATATCACCCCTTACATCTTGCCACCTAACTCCCCAGAGTGTTGTCCACTTAATTATGTGTTGGGTACAATTGAGCAAGAGACCAACAAAACTCAGTGTAACATCTAAGAAAAATGAACGCAAGAATTATAGCAGCATTCACCAACTTAAACAAGAAGTCTGTCCAGAAGAGTTGTAAGAGATTGGAAGTAGTCTGGAGACCATGGTTGAAGCTAGTGACAATTTTATTGAATAGATTTGCTCTTCAGTATTCCAAGATAATTTTGCATAATTTTGGTAAATATATCTGTTAAAATGAGATGTCGGTGTTATTTTTAAAATTTTTGTAATTTAGACGACAATTCATTCATCGCACTTTGTACTGGGATAAGCAAAATAATCCAGTGGAGATTATTGACTAAAACCGTTCCAATCAGCAGGTCTATTCAATTGCAGCTGTTGATATTGTTATGATGACGCAAGCTGTTAAGAAAAAGGGGGGAAAAAAAAACAAGGAAACTGACAAGGAGTTGAACACTTTCAATCGAGGCCTACAGATCAATACCCAATTGTTCAGATTTTCTATTGATCACTTTATTCAACTTACAAAATTATTATACATTCCCCCCCACCCCCACCCTTGACACTAATGCTGGGATTTCTTTTACTGTCTTTTTCCTGAGCTTCACATCTTCACTCTTTGTGAACAGTAAAAGAACCCCCCCTTATCCAACACACAATTCAGAGATGGTGTACGAACAACTAAAAACTCATTACTACATAGGAAATTTAAGATAAATAAATTAAAAAGTTAGCATTGGTGTTACTTAAGTCTGTTAACAGTATTTTGATGAGAATCAGCAAAAAGGATTACAAGTGACCTATCTACTGGCTAATATCCTCTCTTATAATAAAAAACATTGTGCTTTTTTTTTTTGTGTGTGTGTGTATATATATATATGTGTGTGTGTGTATATATTTTCTAAACATATACTGTTAAATATTAGAAACAATAAATGCCTATTATGTTTAATCATGAGCCGTTCTAAACATCGTATTTTGGCTTTAATTTCATGTGAAAATAAAGAAAAAATTCTCCAACAGTTGGATAATTTTTTATTTAGTTGGTTCTAAGCTTTCGGCTCACATGAGCCATCTTCAGAGAGGTTACAAGGATGTTAACAAAAATATCCATCATCAGCGATAATTTTATCTTGCGTTGACATAAAACTTTGCTAAGCAACGGCAACAGTTACCAAAAATAGCAAACACAGTTCACAAATTTGTAATGCGGTTCTATGACATCACACCGCATGAGAGCTCGAAATGATAACAGAACCATATATTTAAATGCAATGTAATGTGTCATGACTAGTTTTAAACGTGATTTTATTAAATGTGTGTCGTTTACTAGTCTCTCACTATTTTCATGACAAATGTTTCAAACTTCATTCTTTAGTCCTACCAGTTCAGATCTTCACAGTTAAGATCTGCGATGCCACATACGTCGTCAACTCATCTTCATTCACTTTGTATTCCATTGGTAAGGAGGAAGTTTCATTTAGACAGCTTCTTCTCCAGAACTGTTGAATTGTAAAACACACTTTCAAGAGGGTGTTTCTCCAATCACTACAATTTCACATCATCAAGCCGATAGTCAACTATTATCTATCCTCATTATATACACCTCTTAGGCACTCTTTATATGCTTTCACAAACAAACTCATTCAATAAGCTTTGCTTTCAGTGGCTCTTAGTCTTTGTGAACAATAATATAAAAAAATTTAATACAGTGGATATCTTCCTTGGGTGTGAACATAGGATTGATTGAACTCTCACATGCATTTCATCATGCAGATGGTAAATACTATCTTTAAAAACATGATTCCAAATCTCTGGCAAGCAATTTGGCAAGAGTTCGAAGTGAGACTAATGAGTCAGGTGTTATTCCATCATGTCTTACTCATGTTCAATGAGCAACAGATTTGGTGATCATTCTAGCAAGGAAGATGTTTACTTTTTTTTTTTTTTTAATCATTTCACCTCACGCAAGGCAGAGCCAATACTCGTATGCAGATACAGTGAGATAAAAGAATGGGTAGGTGGAGTGTTAAAGAAAGGATGAAAAATGGACAAGATTCAAGGAGATAGAAGATGGCAATTGACATTGCATGTAAATTTTTGGAAATTGTAGCTGTCACAGAAGACGATTTCCACAGGTGAGAAAATCAGCTTGTAAATTTCAATGCATCTAAGACCCAGCTGCTGTCTGTCAATCATCACAGGCAATCTCTCCTGCCTCCCATAAGCATAGACCAAGCAAGTCTCCCTGAGAGCAATACACTGCACCTCCTCAGCCTTACCCTCTCTTTCAATCTCAAGTTGAACCATTATATTGAGTCAACAGCTAAACCAACTGCTAGGAAGGTTGGGTCACTGTGTCGGGCCAGGATGTTTTTTCAGCCTGAATCCATCTGCATATATATATATATATATATATATAAATCAACCATTCATCCATGCATGGAATAGTGCTGTTATATATGATCAGGCATACCCGCTGTTCATTTCAATGTTCTTGACAGGCTCCAAAGGAGAATCAGTAATGTGATAGGTACCGACTTGGCGTGTCCTTGAACATTTTGAATTTGAGTTGGTGGGACCAGGGAATGTCTCCAGTTGAGAATTTTTTAAACTTTCTCTCATGTTTTTTTTTCTTTCACTTCTAATTTTCCTCTTTTCATTATATATTTATTGCTTTCTTTCTTTCTTCCTTTCACGCCATGTTTTCTTATTCATTATGCAATTCTTTCCTTCTTTCTTTCTCTCACCATTGTGCAATTCTTTATTCTCAACTCATTTTCTTTCTTTTTCATCACATTATTTTCCTTCTCTTTCTCTCTTCATCATGCTATTCTATTTCTTTTTTTCTTTCCCTCATCCCTTTTTCTCTACTCACTGTCGAGATGTACATGTGGTATAATAGTCAATTGGAATGAGGAATCATAGAACCGAGTTTGAATTCCAGTCATGTTTGTTATATTTACCCTTGAGAAAGGGAGCTATACATTAAATAATATATAAAACAAATCATTAATTTACTCAAAAGATTATGGGAATATCGAATATAACAAAAAAATACTTTTTTATTTAAAGTAATGTATTTAGGGATGATAAACCATAAAAAAATCGATCTCTACATTGTGCAATTCTTTCTTTCTCGAGTTTCTTTAATCCTTGCTAAAACTTTTTCCTAATTTTTGAACATGGTCTGGTTGGGAACTTTTCTTCACCAGCTTCATCTAATTGCTTTCTGTCAGGAATGATTGCTTTAATTCCTGACTACTGGCATTTCATTTCATGTTGATTTTTAATGTAGTTTTTAAATAACATCTTCAGCAGTGCATTTACATTATATATATAATGTATAAGTAATGCTTGCATTAATTCCTCAGTACAGCTAGTTTTTTTATTTTTTAATGCTTTTCAATTTCTCTTGTAAAATTATTACCATATTTAGTCATTAAATCTACAAATTTCATTTTTTACTCATGAATGAATCATAAGGAAACATTCATTGATTTGTATTTTTTTTTTTCATTCAGACTAGCACTTAGAAATTATGGGCTATCACAAATTCTTCAGTGAGAGAAAGGGGGGAATCAAAAGTATCCTTTTCTACCATTTAGTTGTTTTTTTTTTCATTTTTTTTCATTCTTTTCATTCTTTTCATTCTTTTCATTCTTTTCATTTTTTCTTTCTTTTCATTTTTTCTTTCTTTTCATTTTTTTCTTTTCTTTTCATTTTCTTTCTTTTCATTTTTTTCTTTCTTTTCATTTTTTCTTTCTTTTCATTTTTTCTTTCTTTTCATTTTTTCTTTCTTTTCATTTTTTTTTCTTTTCA